>JAVGWX010000004.1:41854792-42114792 GCA_036924085.1 Ariolimax columbianus | reverse complement strand
TATTGTAGGAGTTGCATTTGTTCTCATAATCTTTGTTTTATTTATGTTTATTGCTAGTCCGAATTAATGTCACTTCTCATTTCGTATTAGTATTTTATTTTAGAACCTGCTGTGGCTATGGAACTGGAAAGCTACATCCTCGGCAAATTCCGGATCATCAAATTCCATTTTTATTGGTTGATAATGTTGTCTTCATTATCCTGTCAATACCCAGCAGAAAGAGAAATGTTGATATGAGACATTCATGTCGCACACCAGTTTAAAGGGCATAGAGAGCTCACCTTCAGGAAGAACGTTACATTTCATATCTCTTTTCTTAATTTGTTCGTGAACTTCAGCGGTACTCCATAGAGCCTGACAAACTTCCCCAGTGATTCTCTCATTAAGCTGTCAAATGCTCTTCTAAAGTCCACTAAAATTATATTAAGGGATGAATTTCATTCCACACCTTGTTCAGCTATTTGTCTCGGTATAACTATCTGTTCTGCACAGGACATATTTTGTTGAAAGACTGCACGATCTTCTCTCAGCTGTTTCTCTTTGGTCTCTTCTGGTCGTTCTAATATGGTCCTGCTCTATAATTTCCCAGATACTGATAATAGCATTATTTCTTTATAATGTGTACGCTTTTGCAGCTCTCCATTCTTTGGCAGCTTGATTACATAGTCTTCCTTTCATTCTAATTGTATTTCTTCTCTTTGTGAAACTTTATCAAGTAGTTTGTGTAATATCTTTATTTGAAGTACAAATGTCTACTTTGCCACTGAGATAACATATGGGCAAGTGGTCTTATCATTTCTGAGAAGTGTTCTGGCCTTAACTTTTCTTTTCTTTGTTTGGATAGTCGTAATTAACTTGTAGTTCTGTTTATGCGGGCTGAATGTCTGGGAAATGTTTGGAGCTGGTTTATTAAACAGTTCTTCCAAATGCAATACCCGTCCCTTCCCCTGGTAATTTGCGTTGCTAATCGTCTTTCCCTACATATCCTTAATAGAGCCATTGTCTTGTTTTCGCTAGTTTCCTTGTGCTGTTGTAATCTCTGTCACAGTTCCTTTTGATGTAGCTTACTCTGCCTCTTTTGCAAACTCATTCATTTAATTTGCCCCTTCCGATGATATTTCTTATTTCTTTATTGATGTCAGTTTATATTCTCTGAGCCTTGGTAACAATAATTTCTGGTTTCGCTTACGTTCAAATCTGATTTCCCAATATTTTTTGGCGCTTGATCGTTTCTTTAGTTTCTGTTGTTATTCATGTTTTGTGTTGATGGTCTCTTTTCTCCATCATTTCTTCACAAGTTCCTTAAATTTTCTTTATCTGTTGTCAATGCTTTTCTGTATCTTTTATCTCTTGTAGTTGCTGTAACACATAATCACTATTTGATATCCGGAATGCTATTGCATCGTCTATGTCATTGTTCCTTAAAAATCTTACATTAAACTGTTGTGTACGTTTATATGTTGTTGTATGGTATGTTGTATCTGTATTTTGGTTATCAGAAGACAGTGAGCTGATGTGACATCTGTTCGACTGCATGCACTTACATCGTGTAATGATGACTTGAATTTCTTATTTATACATGCATGTTCAATCTGGTTGTCTGTTTTATGGTCGGGTGATACCTATGATGGTCTTTGCATTTATGTGCGGACAATGCTGTCAAAAATCACCGGTTGATTTAAATCACGGAAGTCTCTCTTTCCCCCCCCCCCCCCCCCCCCCCAAAAAAAAATTTTTTTTTTTTTTAAATAAATTATTTTCAATTTTATGTTTGCCCATTATCTCTTCAAATCTAATATTTTCATTCACAACCTTGCATGTAGGTTTTCTATCAAAATTGTAGTTTTCTTTGTCCTTGGCTGGTGCATAACATTGAATAATGTGTATATGTATCTACCTTGTTTCAGATTTGACAATAGCTAGTATAATTCAGAGTCTTACGGTCTCTCATTATAAAAGTGTCTTTTGTGGCTTTTTAGAAAATAATCTTAGGGTCATACCTTTACTAGATGAACCCCTTCTTCAGTGTGCCTGAGGACAGTACCATTCTCTGTGCTAAGTTTCATTCTCTCTGTGCTAAGTTTCATTCTCTCTGTATTAAGTTTCATTCTCTCTGTGCTAAGTTTCATTCTCTCTGTATTAAGTTTCATTCTCTCTGTGCTAAGTTTCATTCTCTCTGTGCTAAGTTTCATTCTCTCTGTGCTAAGTTTCATTCTCTCTGTATTAAGTTTCATTCTCTCTGTATTAAGTTTCATTCTCTCTGTGCTAAGTTTCATTCTCTCTGTGCTAAGTTTCATTCTCTCTGTGCTAAGTTTCATTCTCTCTGTATTAAGTTTCATTCTCTCTGTGCTAAGTTTCATTCTCTCTGTATTAAGTTTCATTCTCTCTGTGCTAAGTTTCATTCTCTCTGTATTAAGTTTCATTCTCTCTGTATTAAGTTTCATTCTCTTTGTGCTAAGTTTCATTCTCTCTGTATTAAGTTTCATTCTCTCTGTGCTAAGTTTCATTCTCTCTGTGCTAAGTTTCATTCTCTCTGTGCTAAGTTTCATTCTCTCTGTGCTAAGTTTCATTCTCTCTACTCTTTTCCACCTCATTTCAGCCAGTTCTAAGAAATTCAATTTGTAGTTTGTAATCTCAAGTGCCACATGTGCAGCCTTCCCATGTTCACATATTGTCCATTCAAGCTACCAAATCTATCTGTTTTCATATACGTCAACTGGTAATTCATCAATGCAGAGTCGTTGCGGCATTCTCTGCATCGCTTCAATGGTCCTATTAACAGAACACTTTTTCTTTATCGAATCGTTTAGTTGTATATTTCTTTTTAATTGACATTAATATTTGTTAATATTTAAAGTCTCTGCAGGATGAGGTAGCCAACCAAACCCTAACCCTTTTTAGTCGACTTTTATGACATACTTCGCAGGTTTACAGTGTCATGACTCTTTGTTCCCCATTCGGGTCACAACAACACTCAAGCACAAATACTTCACTGCATTTTTATTTATTAAAAGCTTAAAAAACTAATGTTGGCTGTGAGTTTGCGATTGTTATTCAACTTGACGTTGAAATTCAACGTCAGTATACATTAAGTGTGGACAATTACACATCTAGAAGTACTTGCTTATGGTTACATCTGTAAATAATTTCACTGCATTTGTCTCTGCATGAGATGCACTTCACTTCAGTAGTGGCAGTGCGAATTATTATCACAATGATCTTTCCTTTGTTAAATACTTAATTTTCTGTTCCATACACATGAACTGTGAAGTGGCTTGGCCAGATTGTTGCACTTTGTGCATAGTGTGCGTTGCGTGGGTTCTTGTGAGCCAACAAAAATGTAGAATGTATATGTCTGCTGTCCATCTGTCACGCGTCCTTCTCGTGTATTGTAGTCAGATATTATTGAGTTGTAAGCATCCAGGGGTAGTTGATTAGATTGCATTCAGATAAGATAATCAAACCATCGCATTTTCTTTCTTAAAATATATTTAGTATGGGTATTCTCAATTAAATTCCTAATATCTTCATTTCTAATTTTATCATTTCTAGTGGCACCGATTACTTTTTTTAGACATTTATTTCACAAGCTGTTATTTTTCTCTCACATGCTTTGAAAAAGGACGCAGTTTGACAGACATAGTTTATATAAATATACTGATTATCAGTTATTGCTTAGTTGCCAAGCTAATGTACGTCGTTTAAGTAGAAATGACAGTTCGTAAGACGCATCAGAGGCTTTCTGCTATCTAGTTTCAATTTTCTATATCGTCCATTTAAAAAAAAAAAAATTTTCAGATTTTTCAACTTTTGGGCTGCTTAAAATAACATTTGTTTATGTGCATATTAAGTTTGCTATTGTTTACGTGGATGTTAAGTTTACTTTTGTTTATGTGCATGTTGAGGTTGTTGTTGTTTACATGCATGTTAAGATTGTTATTGTTTACATGCATCTTAATCTTACAATTGTGTACATGCATCTTAATCTTACTATTGTTTACATGCATGTTAAGTTTGCTATTGTTTACATGCATGTTAAGTTTGCTATTGTTTACATGCATGTTAAGTTTGCTATTGTTTACATGCATGTAAAGTTTACTTTTGTTTAAACGCATGTTAAGTAGACTTGGTTTTCTGCTAATCTTAATTATTTCCGTCTCTGATGTGCTAATCCACATCGTACTAACACTTCTCTTACAGACTGTACCAAGAGCATGCGCAGGATGTTGCAGCAAAACTTCGTCCTCGCTTGTATATTGGGCTCTGGTCGTCTGTTTCCTAGAGTAGTTGAATTCAACTTCCGGTGATGCAATTTGAAATGCTTCCTCAATTATACTGTATATTTAAATGTTGAACAGCAATGGTGAAAGCACATATCCCTGTCGTACTCCTGTGGCTATTTCAAAAGCATATGCGATTCCATCATTTTGTATTTTTACATTTGCTTTCATATGGTACATCTTTCAATTGTTATCTAATAGTTGTCCTTATATTCCGTACCCCATAATATTGTCCACATTTAATTCCTATATAAATCTATTTAAAGATTTCCTCATATATATAAATGGTATGTTTAAATAATTGTCCTTTTCTCTTGCTCTTTATCATAATTATCTTAAGGCAAATACGGCAATAACACATTACTTTCAGGTACGGAATCTAAATTGAGAGTTGCTTAACAATTGGTCTTATGCTTTGTTTAAGTATTTTCGTATACATTTTTGCCTGTTTGACTTTGAATCATTAACACTTTATGTTATTTGTCTATTCTTTCAGCTTGGTGTTATTATAGCTTCATAACAATAATCTAGTACGTTTATTCTTCCAGCTCGGTGGTATTGTAGCTTCCTAGCAATAATCTAGTACGTTTATTCTTTCAACGTTGTGTTATTGTAGCTTCCTAGCAATAATCTGGTACGTTTATTCTTTCAACCTGGTGTTATTGTAGCTTCCTAGCAAATAATCTAGTACGTTTATTCTTTCAACTTGGTGTTATGGTAGCTAAAAAAACACAACAAAGAATTGTTTTATATGTGGCGTTTAACAAAGTGTGAACATGCACGTTATTCAAAGAGTGGCGCATGCGCGCCGTACAGATAATGTTTATCTTAGGAGGGTTTTACTACAATCGAGAACGTTATTAATGGAATGACAAACAGAATCGGAAAACTATATTTACTAGTGTGTGTGTGTTAGTGTGTGTGCGAGCGTGTGTGTGTGTGTGTATGTATGGGAGTGTATGTATGTGTGATATATATATATATATATATATATATATACTACTGAATTACTACAAGCAGGTGAAGAGGGCAGTGCCGAGATCTACCACGAACTGTGCAGAGAGGAAGACTAACGTCTGGTCAGACACACCATACTGATCAGACATGTAAGTCAGGGTCAGACACACCATACTGATCAGACATGTAAGTCAGGGTCAGACACACCAAACTGATCAGACATGTAAGTCAGGGTCAGACACACCATACTGATCAGAGATGTAAGTCAGGGTCAGACACACCATACTGATCAGACATGTTAGTCAGGGTCAGACACACCATACTGATCAGACATGTACGTCAGGGTCAGACACACCATACTGATCAGAGATGTAAGTCAGGGTCAGACACACCATACTGATCAGACATGTAAGTCAGGGTCAGACACACCATACTGATCAGACATGTTAGTCAGGGTCAGACACACCATACTGATCAGACATGTAAGTCAGGATCAAGCAAAATATAATGGCCAAAATCACCCCCTCGACTTTCTCCCAGTCCTGCCTGGACAGTTCTTCTATGCGGTCTGGTTAACGAGGATGGAGGGAAAAGGAGGGGGGGTCGACGTGATCATCGTAGTAGTGAGCGATACGCAGATGAAACCAAGCATAGCACAATCGCCTGGAGGACCGGGGTCCACCTTCATTAGCACGCTCGGGACATGATGGAAGCTACAATAAGCCGTCAGTTAGCAATATTTGCCGGACGCTGAAAGTGTAATCCTACTAATTGTGGGCGTTCAACAACAACAACAACAACAACAACAACAACAACAACCACGCACTGTGCAAGAAGATCTGGCACAACACAACATATCCAAGCGTATGGTAAAGATCTGTGTATATTCCACATCCATAAACCGGTGATCTGAAGCGATGCACTAGCTACTGAACCATCGCTTTAATTAGTCCTTCTAGCAAAATCCTACTCCAATTCATCATGAAAAGGTTAGAAAACAAAATTAGTGAGGAAGTACATATTGCTGCGGTAGGTTTCAGGCAGGCAGAGGCACGAGGGATCACATCCTTAACGTGCGGAATATTGATGACAAGTGCAAACAGTACAATGCAGACTTACACACCTCCTTCATTGACTATTCCAAGGCTTTCCACTGTGTTCGAAACGAAAAACTATGGAAAATCATTACATGGGGTTCGCGACGGACTTGATTGGATTGATCGTATCAACACTTGATTGGACTGATCGTATCAACACTTGATTGGATTGGTCGTATCAACACTTGATTAGACTGATCGTATCAACACTTGATTGGACTGATCGTATCAACACTTGATTGGACTGATCGTATCAACACTTGATTGGACTGATCGTATCAACACGATTGGACTGATCGTATCAACACTTGATTGGTCTGATCGTATCAATGTATTTCAGACAGCAAGCAACGGTCATAATAGCTGGAGACATCGAGTCTGGTTCACGGTACACAAGAAAGTAGGCAAGAATTAATTCTCTCCCCTTATCTGTTCAATATAATGTCCTCTCAAAATGCGCTCAAGGACTGCAACAGATGATGCGCTCGGTTAAACGACAAAGCCAGGAACAACATCTATTCATAAACACAGGCCTGAATAAGGCAATGAGCTCTGACAATGTGAAAACTAGACCAAAAATTATCTTAGAGAAACAAATAGTTCAGAACGTCACGAGTTTTGAATATCTCGGACCGACTATAAGCAACAACAGTGATTGCCAACATGAAATAAGAAAGAGGATGGCCATGGCGTTACAATAGTTAACTTAAATGAAAAACAAAATGACAAGAATAACGATCCTTTGAACTTGCATCTTTCCAGTGACAAAGAGAGACATGGCCAACCCCACAAGCCCTAAGATAGAAGATTGTATGCTTCGAGTTAAAATCGTACAGGAGAGTGTTAAAAATAACATGGATTGCGAACAATAAAAACGTAGAAATCCTACAGGAATAGAATATGGAATAAAAATGGCCTAGTTAACAACATAAGTCTTAGGAGATTATCATACATTGGCCGCATCAAACGTACACTGACCTACAAAAATGATACTGGTACCTGGCAAAACAGGCAGAGGCGAAGCAAGGAGAAGATGTAGAAGGACATTGCAGAGGCCCCGGAGTTGACAGTGGCAGAGGCGAGAGATATGACCAGGAATCGAGTGTCTTACAGATAGACTGTCATGAAAGCCACTTGCTGCAAAGGACATGCTACTTGATGATGAATGGTGATTATACATTTATATGAATGTCGATAGTTTGGAAATGGGTCGACAATCGAATTTGTAAACTACACTACGTGCAACCAATTATAGATGGATTTGATGGCCTACGATAATGTTCTGATAGTGATATGTGTAGTTGATATAACTAATAGTAGTAAAGATCCCGTCGTGTTAGGCCCATATTATTTTGTAACACACGCACCTAGCGGATAATAGCTGTCCATCGTTGTCGATGAGGACCGCCGACATCATCCTTGTCACAGATTTCCCTGTTGGGTGTGGGTGCGCATGTGGCTGAACAGGCCAATGCAAGTACGAAAACATCTGCTACATATCGGGCACACGAGGTTTGTAGAAGGGGATGGTGTTCCCGCTGCTCGGGATTTCCGCGTCTCGCGTCTGTTCTGGGCTTTCACAACACGGTCATCTTCACCGGCAGCTACACCCGATTTGACTGCACTTCTCCAGTCAGATCTGACTAGCGGATAACGTGGTCAGCAAATAACTTCCCGGACTGAACCGGGACCCATTTAAGGCTGGATCGACTAGTTGATGACGAAACCGTAATGAACCAGATGAAATACCTTTCGAAATAAAAGATAAATGATGACTCACTTAGAGATAAGAACAAAAGGGAGGAAAAGTAGAGACCCCACAGAGTCTACCTGTCTGTCTTTCTATCCAGCTAGTCTATTTTCCCATCGACGAATAATTTTCTCTGCGCTTTTGTGCCCTCTATATTTTCTGTTGTCGCAATATTTTCCAGACATCCCTTATTGAGTACGAATCTAATGAACCGTAACTGTTCTTTTTATTATGGCTAGCAGCGAACTTTTGATATTTCTTTTTGAAATGTATTTTCAAGGCATTCTTTAAGGTGCCCAAGGTAAACGAAACTATCATTCAGTTAACCAATACACACATATTCAGCTTTCTTATATTAGCCAAGTTACTTTAAAGGGCTTTCAAACTGAATGTTGATTATCTCACTGCATGTATTATAATAGATAGCTCGAGTGATTTTCGTGAGAAGGTTCTGTGTGACGGAGACGAGATTACGGTCACTTCCTCGCTGAAAGTGCCGTTTAACCCACTATGAAAGAAGACTTCCTCAAGTCATGGAATTGCAGAAAGCCTGTCCAGCTTAGAGTAACCTTCCAAGTTTTCTAGAAGCTCTAGAAACAGTATCCCACATTAATTCATTAAGTTTCTAGGTCCAATGTGGGGCGAAATGTATGGACTCACACTTGGCTGCTTGCATCAGGGTCGGGGAACCGGAGCTGAGAGCAGCCCTCGACTCACACCTGGCTGCTTGCATCAGGGTCAGCGAACCGGAGCTGAGAGCAGCCATCGACTCACACCTAGTTGCTTGCATCAAGGTCAGGGAACCAGAGCTGAGAGCAGCCATCGACTCACACCTGGCTGCTTGCATCAGGGTCAGCGAAACAAAGCTGATCAAAACCATATTCGGCCTGCAACCTACGGCTCTGGAAACAGGCTGTACTAGTGCAGTCTGGCTAAGAGAATTGGGATAGTAGCGGGAAGGCCAGCCGGGCACCCACAAATGACAGCTGAAAACCGAATGTGTCGGACACAAAGGCGCAGCTATCGTAGTCTCGCTGTAAACTACGCCTCCTTCAAGACGAACGCCTAAAACTACAATGTTCAACACAGGCCATCACCGTAGCTGGCTCCTTTTAGTTGAAGCTTGTCTCCAAGAATTTGCAACTCTTTACCTTTCTGCTACAACGTGAAACATTTATTTGAGCGTTATCTGATCCCTTTACACGGAGCCTGTATCCGAGTGTTTCATGTGGCTGATCATAATGGCAACATTTGTTAACACGAGGAAGTTGTCAGTCCCAAAAACAGCCGGCCATCTTTAATCGTCTTTTACGACCTGCTTCGATGCTGTCAGTGGACCTACTCTTTTCAGGTCAGGTACCACTCGTATATCCCCCTATTGGAAATTTAACAATTTATAGCTCGTTTCCCGGGGTTCTTGGCAAGATGAGTTGTCTTAATGTGTACCCTGCATTGATAATATCGATATAGACATATTTAAATGTTCTGAGCAACATCTACTATCTCTACAAACCAACGTGCACTGCCAGCTTAAACACTAGGCAGGAGGTCTTCAGAGGAAGAAGAAGACCGAGGCAAATAAAGATATACTGTTTTCAAAAAATACTTACGAGGCATTGATTGAAAATAACAATGACACATACACATTACTTCATCTTTCCACAGAGTAAGACAACAGAAGTGAAACGATGTGATAGTTTTTTAATTAAATACCTAATGAAAAGCCGAAATCTGTGCTTACCTAAATAACGCACAATTATTTGCAGTAGTAAATGTACAAGTATATCGCCAGAATGTAAAATTTCGACATCCAAATATCGGTCCGGCGTTCGGTAACACACTTCACCTGTTTAACGTTAGACAAGTAGAACAGTGTTCATATGGGACTTCGTGTACTTTAGACCACTTATGATAAGAAGTCCTTGCTGGATCAATAAACGAGGCTGACTGTGTATATGTGTATCCCTCTTACTTTACCTGTCTTCCACTCGTTTATCTATCTCTTTTGTCTGTTCTCACCAAGATACGCTTGTGGAGTAAAATATATGAGACTGCATCCCTTAAATCACCTAATAAGGAGAGGTTTAACAGGTTTATGCACCGTGTTCGCAGATTTATCGCGTAAAATACATTTTTATCAGAAATAACCACTGAAAGAGCTTTCATGCAGACTTCCCGTGAGGAGGCCAGCTGGAGTTGTGACCCTTTACTTCATAAAAATTGACGAGGAAATACAAAAATATCCGTCCGCTTATCTTCTGTTTCCCCGTGTTGTGAGGGCAGAGCAATATGTATGCAAGAACTATGTTGGTTGTAGCATTGAAAGAGTAGGGATCGGTTCAAAGATTAGGCAAATGCTTTGATTAAAACATATGAACCTGGTGTGAATTCGTTCTTGTCAAGGTTAGGTGCAACATAACGACCAAGACCACACCTCGCTGTGCACCTGGAAACATGCTGTCTTACAGCAGCTTCGACAGCCAGAAGGGTATCGTTAATGTGATCTCCATACTGCTGAGCATGCTGAAAACCCCAACATTGCACTAAAGCCAGGAGGGCCTAAGCTTAATCTTCCTGAGGACGCCGTTTGATATCACGAGAGCCACTTGAGCCTGCTACTACATAAAATTCATAAAATTAAAAACTAAAACTTCAAGAACAAAACAAGATCTCAGTACGATTATCTCCAGACAAACATCAATAAGAAGGACATCTCAACACGATTAGCTCCAGTCAAAAAAAACATCTCAGCACGATTAGCTCCAGTCACAAAAGGACATCTCAGCACGATTAGCTCCAGTCAAAAAAGGACATCTCAGCACGATTAGCTCCAGTCAAAAAAGGACATCTCAGCACGATTAGCTCCAGTCAAAAAAGGACATCTCAGCACGATTAGCTCCGTTCAAAAAAGGACATCTCAGCACGATTAGCTCCAGTCAAAAAAGGACATCTCAGCACGATTAGCTCCGGTCAAAAAAGGACATCTCAGCACGATTAGCTCCAGTCAAAAAATGACATCTCAGCACGATTAGCTCCGGTCAAAAAAGGACATCTCATCACGATCAGCTCCAGTCAAAAAAGGACATCTCAGCCCGATTAGCTCCAGTCAAAAAAGGACATCTCAGCACGATTAGCTCCAGTCAAAAAAAGGACATCTCAGCACGATTAGCTCCAGTCAAAAAAGGACATCTCAGCACGATTAGCTCCGGTCAAAAAAGGACATCTCAGAACGATTAGCTCCAGTCAAAAAAGGACATTTTAGCACGATTAGCTCCGGTCAAAAAAGGACATCTCATCACGATTAGCTCCAGTCAAAAAATGACATCTCAGCACGATTAGCTCCGGTCAAAAAAGGACATCTCAGCACGATTAGCTCCAGTCAAAAAAGGACATCTCAGCACGATTAGCTCCAGTCAAAAATGACATCTCAGCACGATTAGCTCCAGTCAAAAAGGACATCTCAGCACGATTAGCTCCAGTCAAAAAAGGACATCTCAGCACGATTAGCTCCAGTCAAAAAAGGACATCTCAGCACGATTAGCTCCGGTCAAAAAAGGACATCTCAGCACGATTAGCTCCAGACAAACATCAAGAAGACGATCTCAGCACGATTAGCTCCAGACAAACATCAAGAAGACGATCTCAGCACAGATAGTTACTGACAAACATGAAGAACATGCTCTCATTAGGATTAGCTCCGGACAAACATGAAAAAGAAAATTTCAACACTGATTGCTCTGGACAAACATCAAGAAGACGATCTTAGCCCGATAGCTAAGAACAAACATAAAGAAGAAAATCTCAGCACCATTAGCTCCGGAGAAACATCAAAAATAAAATCTCAGCACAGATAGCTCAGGACAAACATCAAGAAGAAAATCCCAACACAGATAGCTCAGGACAAACATCAAGAAGAAAATCTCAACACAGATAGCTCAGGACAAACATCAAGAAGAAAATCTCAACACAGATAGCTCAGGACAAACATCAAGAAGAAAATCTCAACACAGATAGCTCAGCACCAACATCAAGAAGAAAATCTCAACACAGATAGCTCAGGACAAACATCAAGAAGAAAATCTCAACACAGATAGCTCAGCACCAACATCAAGAAGAAAATCTCAACACAGATAGCTCAGGACAAACATCAAGAAGAAAATCTCAACACAGATAGCTCAGGACAAACATCAAGAAGAAAATCTCAACACAGATAGCTCAGGACAAACATCAAGAAGAAAATCTCAACACAGATAGCTCAGGACAAACATCAAGAAGAAAATCTCAACGCAGATAGCTCAGGACAAACATCAAGAAGAAGATCTCAACACAGATAGCTCAGGACAAACATCAAGAAGAAAATCTCAACACAGATAGCTCAGGACAAACATCAAGAAGAAAATCTCAACACAGATAGCTCAGGACAAACATCAAGAAGAAAATCTCAACACAGATAGCTCAGGACAAACATCAAGAAGAAAACCTCAACACAGATATCCCAGGACAAACATCAAGAAGAAAATCTCAACACAGATAGCTCAGGACAAACATCAAGAAGAAAATCTCAACACAGATATCCCAGGACAAACATCAAGAAGAAAATCTCAACACAGATATCCCAGGACAAACATCAAGAAGAAAATCTCAACACAGATATCCCAGGACAAACATCAAGAAGAAAATCTCAACACAGATATCCCAGGACAAACATCAAGAAGAAAATCTCAACACAGATAGCTCAGGACCAACATCAAGAAGAAAATCTCAACACAGATAGCTCAGCACCAACATCAAGAAGAAAATCCCAACACAGATAGCTCAGGACAAACATCAAGAAGTAGATATCAACACAGATAGCTCAGGACCAACATCAAGAAGAAAATCTCAACACAGATAGCTCAGGACAAACATCAAGAAGTAGATATCAACACAGATATCTCAGGACAAACATCAAGAAGAAAATCTCAACACAGATAGCTCAGGACAAACATCAAGAAGAAAATCTCAACACAGATAGCTCAGGACAAACATCAAGAAGAAAATCTCAACACAGATAGCTCAGGACAAACATCAAGAAGTAGATATCAACACAGATAGCTCAGGACAAACATCAAGAAGAAAATCTCAACACAGATAGCTTCAGACAAATATAAAAAAAAGAAAATCACAGCATAGATCGCTCTGGACAAACATCAAGAAGAAGATTTCCCCTTGATTAACTCCAGGTGAACATCAAAAACAAGATCGCAGCACGATTAGCCCCGGACAAACACCAAGATGATGTGAACACGATTAGTATCATACAAAAAACGCAATCATGTACAATGTCATAGATGTAACAAAGTTGTTTATCTCCAGAAAACGAACATGCCGTCTAGGGGGCTTGAAATATTTTGAAAAGTAAATTAATACTTTGCAAAGAAGGAATACTAAACTGGAGCTAACGTTTCGACCAATGAAGTCCATTATCTTGAAATGGACAAATTGATATTAGCGCAAAAGTAATGAGCTAATTAAACTAAATGAATAACCCATTAAAAGTGAAACAAAATTGATGCATCGATACAGTATTACAATATCATATTTCAGATAAAGCAGCCGATACCGTAGTGTGACGGGACTGAAAGGGGAGCAAAGAATAGCAACACTAAAGCCCTTCAGACATTTCATAAGAGGCGATTATAGGAGGGTTTTTGCGTGAGACTGTCTACTCCGCCCTGTACAAACATTAAGCAACGAAAACTTCAATAGTTGCGTGTGTTTGTTGAAGACCTATAGTCCCCAAGAAGTTGAACATATTTTTATTGAACAAATATTTGCAGTCAAATTAGTATCAGGATTAACATTTCGAAGGACTGCTATTGCAGTAGACACCTTCTTCTGCTTCTACGTTCGTTCTCAATCTCCCACTACCAAGCCACAAACAGGGCTTTGCAAAGGAGCAGGATGTAGTACGGAGAACGGAATGCGTTGTGTCGTTAGTTTACAGCTGGACTGCGAAATTTGTACCTTTCGGTCCGACACATCCGTCTTCGGCAGATGAAGACACCAAATGTGATTGGAAAAACACAAACAGGTTACAATTCTGTTTAACAAATGATCAATAACAGATTTGAACCAACGTTTTGCTGCAACTTTAATTAAAATCGGTAAAGCTTTCATAATGTGTACTTTTCTATTCAAGCAGGCCTTCAAAATGGACATTCTACGTTGCATTCCATTTTCAATTTCTAAGCTGCCTCTAGAAATTTTATCACAAAAATCTGCATTTCTTGAACTGTTCAACCATTTTAATCTGAATAAAGCAGCGGACACTTGCAGTATTTGAATACACTTAAGTATGACTCCCGTACAAGCAATACTGTCACATTTGACACGATGATGCTTTGCTGTAATGTGTTTAAATATCTTGAATTTCGATTCAGAAGATATATTTTTGATTAAAAGCCAGAAGTTTGTGGAATATTTCACAATGTCTTCACTAAATTCTTACCTTTATCTGCCGAGGTCTGTGCGCTGTAATCTCCCTTTAGCCAATGCTACCAGCAGTGCATGTCCATGCAAGCGTAACATGTGAAGAATGACCGACAAATAGAAGTCTAGCGGTGTTGAAAAAAAACGAATGTGTCAGACAGATATTGCACGTATAACAGCTCTGAAGTGGAACTGAAATGGGGACACATACACGAACACACAATAACCGCGAATCACACAGACAGGATCGTAGGACAGAGTGGTAAGATTAAACCGGTAATTGGGTGTGTCAAGTTGGCAAATGGTGTCAATGTATTTAGTTTAACTGGGTCGTCTGAATATTACGATCGTAAACAATCACACTACCCGAGTGGTATCCAGGATGAAAATAAAAACACAACTTTCACCTTCCAAACATATCGTAAAAAGGAACTACAAAGAGTCGAGCTTTGTACTGGCAACTGTAAAAGAAACAACAACGTTGATATTATAATCAGCGACTTCAAAAGCTAGGATATAGGCATCACGTAAAGGGACCAAGTGCGGTTAAAACGTATTGGAGATACAATGGAGTGAATGGTTGCAACTGTTTGGATACAGGTATCCGTTGTTGTTGTTGTTGTTGTTGTTGTTGTTGTTTCTAATGCTCACAATGAGTAAGTTACTCTTGTGTGCGCCCTGACAGGACGTTAGGCTGCAGGTTGCAGTAGCTTTCCTCACATCCTGAGTATGCTGATGAAGGTGGACCTGGTTCCCCCAGGCGGTTGTGCTATGTCTGTGTGTCGCTTTCTACTACAGGGATCACGTCGATCCCTCACCTTGTTAGTCAGGCTGCCATGAATACAGTCCGTTTCCAGGGAGGGCTACGAGGAAGCCGAGATGAGGGTCTTGGCCAGTATATTTTACCTGACCCTGTCTAACTTGTCTGATCAGAATATTTTGTCTGATCAGACGTTAGTCTTCCTCTCCATACATGTATCCTTTACAATATGGCCGCTGCAGTGATGGACTATACTTTACATTGAAAGAAAAAGGTGATTGACGAAATAGTCGATAAGATAGCCAGGCTTTAATTCGGTGTCAGGGACTTTCTTCATTATATAAAAGGTGATCAATGTAAGGGGTTCGCTATAGTTGAGAGGTAAAGGGTGATCAATGTAAGGGGTTCGCTATAGTTGAGAGGTAAAGGGTGATCAATGTAAGGGGTTCGCTATAGTTGAGAGGTAAAGGGTGATCAATGTAAGGGGTTCGCTATAGTTTAGAGGTAAAGGGTGATCAATGTAAGGGGTTCGCTATAGTTGAGAGGTAAAGGGTGATCAATGCAAGGGGTTCGCTATAGTTGAGAGTTAAAGGGTGATCAATGTAAGGGGTTCGCTATAGTTGAGAGTTAAAGGGTGATCAATGTAAGGGGTTCGCTATAGTTGAGAGTTAAAGGGTGATCAATGTAAGGGGTTCGCTATAGTTGAGAGTTAAAGGGTGATCAATGTAAGGTGTTCGCTATAGTTGAGAGTTAAAGGGGGATCTTCTTCTTCTTCTTCTGCGTACGCAGTCAGACAGTAACCATTATTTTTTCGAAAAAAGCGGCGGTCATCCTGAGACTCTCGCCACTGCCATAGAGCTTGTCTTGCAGTTCCACTGGCAATGGCCACATCTGCTCTCTCTGATCCCCGTATGTCGGGCAGTTCTGCAGCAGATGTTCAGTGGTCATTTTACCAGTACCGCACGGGCATTCGTCGGTACACCCTATCTTCAATTTGTTGAATAGGTGGTACCTCAGTCTATTGTGGCCAGTGCGAAGTCTGAAGACAACGACCTGCTCT
Organism: Ariolimax columbianus; assembly: GCA_036924085.1. Classification (NCBI taxonomy): domain Eukaryota; kingdom Metazoa; phylum Mollusca; class Gastropoda; order Stylommatophora; family Arionidae; genus Ariolimax; species Ariolimax columbianus. Next base: position 42,098,417 of record JAVGWX010000004.1, on the reverse strand, counting down.
CTTCGGTTCAACTGGTAATAGGCATCGTTTTTGGTGTAACCAGTATGTTCGGTTTCCCATTTGGTCATGTACCTGGCTTTGATAAGCCGTTTTGACTCTTCGTACGTCATACTGGTATCTGTTTGTGGTAGCCTTGCACCTTCTTTTGCCAGTCTGTCTGCCTCCTCGTTGCCTTGGATGTTGCAGTGTGACGGAACCCACTGTACCACTACCCTTTTTGGTGCGGACAGCTGGCACAGTTTGCAGAGTGCTGCTCTTAAGTCATTAAGCTCAGTGTTTTTCTGGCTTTTTAGCGCTGTGACTACGGCGAGAGCATCTGTCAGCAAGACTATGTGGCTCTCATTTTCACTGTGTGTTGCCATTTCTTCCACTGCCGCCCTCAGTGCCTCTGCCTCCGCTCTGAAATTGCTTGTGTACTTACCAGTAGCGAATGACAGTGTTATTTTTCTGCCATTTGGTAGGTTCAGGAATGCTCCTGCCCCTCCGTTCTGTGTAGTGTTTGTTACAGAACCGTCGGTGTATGCATGGGTCCAGTCCATGCTTGGGTAGCTTTTCGTTATGAAGCTTAGGGTAGTGTCTCTCCTTTCTTTTTCGGTCTGGCAGTTTTTGTTTGCAATACCTGGTATATTTTCTACCACCTCTGGAAATATATCCTGCCTCCAAGTAGGTTTTCGTACAGTAGTGATGGGTTTTGGTGTTGTTAGTGCGTTTATGGGATCTTCGTGCATCTTTGCTTTGGCTATTTCTGCAAAGTTTCTCCGCTTTAGTTTCCCAGTTCCCAAATTGTTTAGTCTCTGGTACATTGGATGGTCCGTCAGTCTTCGGAGTTTCTCTGACTGCAGCTGGGCTCTGCAGTCTCTTCTGTCGGCCATGGATTGCAGTTTTGTAATCTTTTCAAGTTCTACAATTGGCGTTGACTTCATACCACCTGTTATAATTCTCATGGCTTGGTTTTGAAGTTTGTTAACTTTATCGAAGTTCGCCTTCGCTGCTGTTGTCCATGCCGCGATGCCATACTCGAGAACTGGTCTCACTCTTCCGGTGTACAGTTTCTTTAGTATACCTTCGTCTGCTCCCCAGCTTGTGCCAGCAAGTTTCCTCATGATCGCCATTCTTTCTCTGGCTTTCATTCGGTTTCTCTCAATCTGACTTTTCCATGTCATGCGCCGATCAAATGTGACTCCCAGATAGGTTGGGTTGTCGTTTGGCTGCAGGATTTTGCCATTTAGGCTTAATTTGGTACTTTGGGGTTTTAATGAGAGCGAGAATATTGTGCACGTGGTTTTCTCCTCGTTTATTTTGACCAGCCATGAGTTCGCCCACTCTTCCAGCGATGTTAGGGCCGTTTGCATCCGATTTCTTGCTATGGTGAGATTCTTTTCAGAGGTCCACATAGCCAGATCGTCTGCAAACATTGAGCTATGGACTCTTCTTGGTATATTCTCTGTAATATCGTTTATATATACCAGGAAGTGTGTGGGTGACATTACTCCCCGTTGGGGTACTCCCTGCTCGAGTGTCACCTTTTTGCTCATCTGCCCTTGTACTTGGACTCTGGCCGTTCTTTGTTTGAGGTAGTGGTTGATCCACTTGTACATCTTCCCACAAACATCACTTCTTCTTAGCTTGACTCTAAGTCCATCCTTCCAGACTTTGTCAAATGCCTTTTCCAGATCCACCCAAACAGCTACTGTGTGTTTCTGTGCCTGGTAGGCATCTTCTATCTCCTGGGCTATGAGGATGACCTGGTCCTCCGTGGATCTGTGCTGTCTAAAGCCGGCTTGCTGTGGAATTAGTATTCGTTTTTCTTCCAGAAAAGGGGGATCAATGTAAGGGGTTTGCTATAGTCGAGAAGTAAATGGTGATCAATGTAGGGGGTTCGCTATAGTTGAGAGGTAAAGGGTGATCAATGTAAGGGGTTCGCTATAGTTTAGAGATAAATGGTGATCAATGTAAGGGGTTCGCTATACTTGAGAGGTAAAGGGTGATCAATATAAGGAGTTCGCTATACTTGAGAGGTAAAGAGGCTATTGAATTTCAAGAAACGAAAGCACGAAACAGTTGTGTTTCGAATCCCACAAGTTTTAAGCGTCCTCTGGTCTCAAGGAAGGTCAGACCATTGCCCAGTAATATTGGAGAAAAACTAGAAAATCATGTGTACACGATGCGCGTATAAACTAATTATTGGCAGTTGACAATCAGTAAGAGTAGGCTGTTAGCCGCTATCCAGGCAAAATTATAACAATATTCTTCCAAAAATATAATTAAAGTGTATTGTCATAGGATTTGTACCTGTGATGAGAGTTACAGGTCGCTAGCTGACTGTAAAGTGTCTGAGTTTTTAGATATAAAATTTGACCCTAAATAACAAGTGAAATTGAGAATGTGAGAAAGAACTAAGATTAAAAAATTATACCTGGAGAGAGGAAGAAAGAGCAGCAAAGGCCCGTATGTTGTCTGGATGTTGCCAACAGCATGTGCACCGAGAGGAACGACGGCTTTGATTGATTGAACAAGTGAAGCTAGATAAAAGTTTTCAAAAAGTAATATAATTCTAAGCCAATACGCAACTTACCTTCCCCCCAGGCTTAGCAAGTCACAAGAAGTAAACATTGCAAACTAAAGAACGTCTAATGATAGCCGCCGGGTTTCTGGTTGGAGGCATAACCTGTGTACTCGAATACCAGGATCCCATGTATTTCAGTAAGAAAAATATTGAGTCCATGGCAGGTGTGCATTTGGAAGCTACAACCTGGTTAGATATTTATTCAGTGTCTCGGATTGTGTTGTGTTCGCGAAACTACTCGTGATCAACTCATCTCGTCTCGGCAATATTCTTGAAGCTGATTGTAGTGGCTTTTTTTTACGAGCTTTTATTTAACGACATGATCTTTGTCCGTTTTCGTAGACTTGTTTTTCTCATATTTTAACCAAATTCCTCAAAACACAATGAGCTGAAAATGTGTATACGGCCTCTACTAGTGATACCTGTTAACATATCCAATTTTGACAGATACTGGTATGATAATTCAAAAGTTTTTATTGAAAGGTGTAGTTTAAAAAAATATTTATTTGTTAAATTTCGGGTGTTGGTCAATGACTGCAACGGGTCAGGAACAAATCCCACGTTATGCCAAGAGACCTTCGTCAGAAGCAAAGAACAAACACAGTCCATTTTACGTCTTCTACTACTTGTCGCGTAGCGCAGTGGCTATCGCATTGGCTTCGCACCTGAGTGGTCCTGGGTTCATTCCCCAGTCGAGGCGGTAATGTTAAATGGGTACCAGTTCAGTCCGGGAAGTAAAAGCGACGAGGGAGAGGAGATGGCTACCACCCTCATATAGCCGATATAGATCGCTAACACCTCACACACCTACGGCCGTAATACTATGGATTACTTTACTTTACTACTTCTCTCATTATATCCACAATCATGTCTTTCCATCATTGCCTATGGTTTTGTAGTGATTCGTTAGTGGCTTTCGTTTGTTCTTTGTTTCTGTTTCTAAGAATCGACGTCACTGCAGTCCGGGCATACCTATAGGTGCTCAGTCTCTCTCATCAAGTGGCGTAAGGTATAGATGATGATGGTCCCTGTAGCTCGCTGGTTGTACACTCTCCTGCGCCCTGCGTCCTCTCATGCGCCCCACTCCGCTCGAACCTATGTAAATGTCGAAACTTTGCAGTCTGTGGATTGCTGCTTCATCTATTGCGGTGTCCTCATCCAGCAGGCGATCAATGATTGATTTCAAAATGTCACTTCTATCCATCACTGATGTGCCCATGATGGGAGCCCGTGAAGCCAAGATGTCAGCTTTTTCGTTGCCATGAACCCCGGCATGAGCAGGACAGTAGATCCAGGTCAACGCCTGGAGGTTTGAGACCTCAACAGCAGCTATCCACTCGTACCTAAGCTATCCCTTCTGTACTTTCTGAAGTACGGTCACGATGACTGCTTTTGTTATAGAAGTCTCGGATATCCATTTCAGTGCTGAGGTCACTGCTTCCGTCTCCATTCTCATACTGTAGGTTGTTGACATGTATGCGCTACTGCGCTCAGCAACGACCTCTCAGCCTGTGCCATTCATGACGACCCTCTCTTGATTCGTGATCCCTTGATGTCTGAGATACTACTGTGCAGAGGGTGCCACGTGTCTGTGGTGACACGCATAAAGGCTTTGACTTGTGCCAATTTATGTCTGAATGTCACCGATAACAATCCCAACATGTACCGCATCATCATAATCGGGGTATCTCTAGTGTAGCCCAGAATCAGTAGCATACCTTCATTCTGGATGCACTCTAACCTTTAACACTGTGTTTTTGATAGTTTGAGGATGCTTAGTCCGTAATCGATGACAGACAGCACGGCCTGACGAAATAGGATGAACAGGAGGCGTTGTTCCAAGTCGGCAGCAGCCATGGTCTTGAGTGCTCCTAACCCGCTCTTGCATCTTTGTACGATGTGGTCAACATGGCAGTTATAGCAAAGTGCAATAAAAAGTCACTCCGAGGTATTTCAACCTGTCGCACTTGTCAATGGTCAAACATTGTTCTACAGTTTGATCTATTTATATTATATTCCAAGGCCTACTGACGTACGTCTAGAAGCAGTTTTCAAAAAGGTAAAAGTAGTTTCCTAGCACACACTGCCGTCAAGGTAGCAGTGTAATAAACTTCATTGCACAAATGATCAGCTTTATCTGAGGTATAGTAGCAGGTTCTCGTCCTTGGCGCAATGCCTTCCATATATGTCAGTCTGATAACTACAGCTGGTTAGACGAATGTATAAAGACTGGTGATCTATCCTGGTCTCTTTATATATTATTACCGGGACCCGAAAAGGGAGTAAAGAATAGAATAATGTAACCTGTCAGGCGTGTACGACGAGTCGTGTTAAAATTAAACCGGATCTAACTACACCAAGTGAACATACGTACGATATACATAATGACGTCACTTCTGGTGTATACAGAAAACTTCCGGTCGAGCGTCGTAACTGGCAGCGGACACGTCATCTTCGGATATTCTGTGATATTTCATCTTCTTCCAAAACTAAAATGAATTAAAAAAGTGTTTTATCGACAGAACACCGTAACACAATTAGTATATTTGAAATAAGATACACCTATTTGATAATGTGCCGTATTCTAGCCGAACTCTAAGCCTATCGTCCCTAATTCCCGACAACGCTGAGCGAAAATCGCTCGGCAGTGCAGCGAAAATGCACACGTACTCTCGAGACACCTTGCTGACACTTAGACCGGAGGTGTGTAGGGGTCACTCGTTACCACTTGAGCGGACAAGACGTCTTGCCTAACTCGGAGTCCTTGTCAGTGAGAGACCCAAACAAACGTACGGAAAAAACAGGGGCAGGAGAGGTGGTAAAAGAAAAAGTAGAAAGCCAAGAACAGGGAAAGCTTTTTAATATTTGCGCTGCCCTGCTCAAGCCCATCCATCTAAGCTGGAAACTCGTCATCAGGCTACCACGACAGCGAATATGCTGAGCGGTGTCGACTGCACAGAATACGGCGAGGCACTTGAGCAGCCGTGGTCATCCCCTGCACCCGAGTCCATATCCAGTCGTCCTGACTTGTCTTGCCACTGGTTAAAGTTGGACTCGGGCGAGAGAGTGAAATCGACGAACTGCGCAACCCTTCCTCACTTAAATCAAATTCATCGGGCAAGTCATTCTCTTTTCCTTTACCCAGAACTAACACAGTCGAGTCCTGTGACGACGGGCGAGCGGAGAAGGGGAGAGCGTAAGTCCGCTGACAACTTACACTACAGTCAAAAAAGCTGCGTCAGTTGTTGGACTCCTGGCTGAGCAATAAAGCGGATGCGATACACGGATTTGCTGACAATCATGATCACTGTCTCATGAAGCGAACTTTTCTTGCCTTCACTGCCTGCGAGTATGCAGATCCCAAATAGCTTAGCACATTGTAGAGTAGTTTACAATGGAAATTATATCCTGCCGGAGCTGAACAAATAACCTTCAAATATGAAAATTAATCAAACACGAAAACTGTTCACACGCTGTTAGTTTCTTTCCTTATTTATTCACATGTTTCCACATTATTTCGAGTTTTGTGTGCCTTATTCCCTTATTGGCCGTTGTGATAACACACGCTCTCCTTATACATGCGATACAGTTAACATTCGAGGCATTTTTAGCGTCGTCACGGCCTACTTCAGTTTTCAACATTATCATTCTGACCTGGAATGTTCGTCTTACCACTAGCTCGCTGTTAAAGTTCTTTATCACAAGTCCCAACCCCCGTTCAATATTCTCCAATTGGTCGTACTGGGACGGCAAGTGCGCTTTTTAAATCTGTTAAATCTGCTGAATTATGTCGGCTGGAGCTTTGTGCTCCTGTCAGGTTTTACCAAGACGAACAAATCATTGACCGTTGACGACGAGACTAGATCAAGTGAGCACAACAATTTTCAACCTCACCCGAGCCTCGTCTCCTGCAGCGTGACCCTACCTTGGAGTTTTGGAGAGAATAGCGTGCCCAATGACCTCACAAGCTCTGCCGGCAGCAGGTTAGCTAACAGTAGTATACCGAAAGCATGACAGTTCGAAGTTTAGACGCTAGGTCGAAGTGCAGAGACCAGACGAAGCAGAGATACAAACATGTTTCTCTGAAGACAGACTGGGCAAACTGGACCAGGAAAGCCAGCCTGAAAGAAACGTCTATTAAAATGGATGCACTGGATACTTGCCTAACGAAACGGTGAAACATAAATTGTAGCAGTTTAAGAAAGTCATAAATATTGAGTCACCAGGATGGAGCTTATCCTTCGTGGTGCAAACAGGCGGTGAGAGTGTTGTCCCCATCCCTTGCTTCGAAGGGAAGACCCTATACTACCGGTGATCTACCATCTCTGTTCTGTAGAGTCAAAGTATAGAGAGGAAGGGTACGATCTATTGACCACAACATCAATAATTCTCAATATTCATAAATTTAATGCATGACAGGTTCTGAATTTTTAAAAAAGACTATTAACACAGCTTCATAAAGATCAAATTGATGTGGAATAAATCAGACTATTCGGAATCAAAATGGTGAGCAGCGCATGAGCTGCAGTGGTCAGCGACCCATAGCTGACTGCTTGCGTCAGGGCCAGCGAACCAGAGCTGCCAAGACCCTTCTACACCTCCACGCGGTGATCCTGGATAACAGGCTGCAGCAGGGCAGACTGGCTAAGGAGAAGGGATCGAAAAGGGAATGCTAGCCCGGTACCAAAAAATGCTTGCTGAAGTCGGATGTGTTGGACCGAAAGGTGCAAATATTGCAGTCAAGCTGTAAACTACTACACAACGCATTCCGTTCTTTGGACTACATTCTGCTACTTAAGCCCTTTCAGGGTTTGGTAGCGGGAGATTGAGAACGAACGAAGAAGAAGAAGAAGAAGAATCAGAATATTCAATTACTAATACACAGTTTCTGTCAGAGGATTCAAGACCTACAGGTTCGGCCAGAATGAACACAAAGGAAGTGTGCTCCTATTAACGTGAAATTCAGGAGAGATGATACAGATAAAAGATACTGATCGAACACAGGGTCAAGTAAAACATACTGGACCCCCACCTCATCACCTCATGCCCATGTAAATATCCCTGGAAACGGGCCATTCTTCTTGGCAGATAGCTAACGTGGTGGAGGATTGACGCGATCCCCGTAGTAGTGAGCGATACGCAGATCAAATCAAGCATAGCAGAACCGCCTGGAGGACTCCGGTCCACCTTCATCAGCACGCTCGCGATGTGAGTAAGGCTACTGCAACTCGTCACTTAACACACTTTCCAGGGCGCACAAAAGAGCAATCTGACTTAGTGTGGACATTTACAACAATAACAACAACAAAACAACGCGAATTTCAATATAATTGAAGTATCAATGAACACCAATAACCATTCATAAATTATAGGAGTTGATATTACATTAAAGGAAACCGATATCTTTATTTATAACCTGTATCGGCAAGATTTATGATATTCTAAAATGCAAATAGAGCTCCAGGTGGATAGTTGTGAAGACTTCAATAGCCCAGAAAGATGGAAATATCCAGAAAATAATAGGAGATGAGATGAAGTGGATCACTTGCAAATAGATACAAATCTTCAAATAACAAATAAACCTGTTGACCAACACAGTTCATATCCCAGAAGTACCTTCATTGTAGATATAGCCTTTTCCACTTGATACATTCACTATACAATTGATCGACTTAATAAAGTGATAGACAGGGACCAAAGTACAATAAAGATGGAAATAAATATGGAGTTTATCCTACATACACTAGGGCCATTGTGAATATGAAACTACACAAGGGCTAACTGGGGCACGTTTACAATACTGGGCGACTTGATGAGACTACCAGCACACGAAACAGTAGTATACAATCCATGGTTAGACAGTCTTGACAACTATAAGAGATCGATGAAACAAAGGGAAGCTAGCAGCCCAGATAATATCACAATAGAAATGTTAAACACCCCAGAGACCTTTGGCGTAGCTAAAATTATACAGCTGTTCCATGAGATATACGACACAGGTTGCACACCAAAAGACTTTCAGCAATCTTTCTGTATCCCTTTACATAAAAAACCGCAGGCGGTGGGTTGCGAGAACTATCGAACAGTGGGAGTCATATGACCTAATTAGGGGACGGCGTGGCCTAGTGGTTAAGTGACACGGCTCACAATCTAAAGGTGCTGAGTTCGATCCCCATCACAGCACCGGCGTTATCCCAGGGAAGCAAACCTTTAGAAAATGCAGGAGGAAGCAGACCCTTACATAAAATGCATGCTGAATTCGGATGCACTGGGCCGATAGGCGCAAAATAAAAACCACAGTGCAACGCACACCGCCTTGGGGAATAGAGAAATAAGGTGAACACAAAAAAAATAAAAAAATATATGACCCAATTACTTGTCAAAATCATACAGGTAAGAATTAGAAATAAATCAATATTGAAGTAGGTGTTGAACAGTTTGGCTTTAGACAGAACACTGCAACGAGGGAAATACTTTGCCTTCGGATGCTGGCAGAGAAGTTCGTAGAAGTACAAAGAAGTGTTTATACGTGTTTCCCAAACTATAATAAAGCATTTGACAACATGGCAAGTTAATTGAGTGCCTACAAGAAATGAATCGATGGAAAAGACTAGTCGGTAACCTGTACTGAGAGCACGTGACAACAGTAAGAACGGCAAGAATTATTTAAAGTATATTGGTATCAAAAGAGGCGTAAGACAGGGATGTTTGTTGTCACCTTGTTTCTTTAACCTTTATACATATACAATCTTCATATATATTGAAGGAGTGCCTGGACTAAACATCAATGGAAGAATAATAACAATATGGGATATGCTGATGACACCGTATTGCTAGCTGAAAGTGAGAAAGAGTTGGAAAACGTGTGGAGATATGGTTTAGAAATATTTACATTAATCAAACAAAAGTTGTGTTATTTACCAAATCAAATGTGCAGCCCAAAACTAATATCCAAGGGAGCGGCGTGGTACTAGAAAAGATAGACATCTACTTGAATGTGGGGCAGATAATTACAGTTGATGGTAGATGTGAGAGGGAAGGGACAAAGAGAAAAGAAATGGCGTATTCAATACGTTGGCATCCAGACAAATAACCAATACATTAAAAATGAAACGCATTAGGTGTAATATGGCTTGGCTTGGCTTCGTTCATTCTCAATCTCCCACTACGAAATACTGAAAGGGCTTAAGTATCAGAATCTAGTCCAGAGAACGGAATGCGTTGTGTTGTAGTTTACAGCTTGACTGCGATATTTCCACCTTTCGGTCCAACACATCCGACTTCAGCAAGCATTTTTTGAGTGATGGGTTAGCATTTCCTCTTCAATCCCTTCTCCTTAGCCAGTCTGCTCTGCTGCAGCCTGTTATCCAGTATCACTGCGTGGATGTGTAGAAGGGTCTTGGCAGCTATGGTTCACTGGCCTTGATGCTAGCAGTCAGCAATGAGTCGCTGACCACTGCAGCTCATGCGCTGCTCAGCATCTTGATCCCAGGTGTAATATGCATTCAAAAGTAGTATTATACAGTGCAGAAACATTGTTTACGAACAAACATTTAGAAAACATAATAGAGACCCTCGAAATGTGGTTTTACAGAAGAATGTGTCGCATCTCATAGAAAGAGAATCAAACAAATAACGATGTCATGACCAGAGTAGTCATGGGTAGAGAACTTAGACATTAACATTAGTCAAATGAAATATTATAAAGATATCAAAGTAATTAAGTTTCTTTGTTTTCCTTTTGCTGAGGTGTTTGGTGATGCATATTATTCGGTTTTTGCAGCGAGCAGATCGCTTCATATTTGTTCCACAGATAACAGACATGCACTTTTAAATTCGCTGTTTGCTAGTAACTGATGCATCCACTAGCTTTAATGTGCACATATTTCACAGTTTGTAACTAAACTATTTTCAATATAGTAAATTGATATAATTGTTCAACATAAATTTAGTGACAAATGTATTGATTAGAATGTTTACATTTGCTTTTTTAAAACATTACCTGCTCGGAAACGGTAACGCATAGAAAATGGAACATTGGAATAATGAGAGTAGAAACAATCCTGAAGATGAAACAAGTATCAATAAAATTATTGACTAACAACAGAGAAGTCTTAATAAAATTAAATGTAATGCACCTTAAACAACCTTATAGGTCACGGGGAAAAATAAAATACCAAGATGAATTATGACACTACCCACATTCAAAGCAACTATGCCTTATATGGTCTTTGGGCTTGGTTTTGTTTGAGACCCCTGCCTTCAATTGTAAACCAATACAAATAACAATCTAGATTATATGTCTATGAAACGGACAAGGCATAAAATCAATCATATACTATGTCGGAAGCGTATGAGGGCTAGAACTATCACTTCTCATATCAACGGTTTAACAAAAAACTGAGACCTAGTTTAATCGTTTTCGTCTTCTTGTTCGCCATACTTTTCATAACTACTTCACACGTGAAGGCCAGTTCAATCTCCAACACTTTATCCCTGACACCAATGTCTTCCATGGAGCATACAATCTCCAATACTTTATAATAGACACCAGTATCTTCCATGGGGCATACAATCTCTAATACTTTATCTCTGACAGCAGTGTCTTCCATCTGCTTACTTTTTTTAACAATGTCGTGAGGTACGAGTATATTAACCACTGACATTTTGTAACGTTCGTACAATCATATATATACAAGACCCGACTATAACTGTTACATTGGTACATCAATTAAGCAATAAATAAATCAATACAGATCAGTCAATAAATAAATCCCAAAAACCGTCAACTCCCTACAGAGCATAGGTCCTCCAGAAATACTCGGCAAGTCTTCCTGTCACGCAGCATCATTTTTAGCTGACGCAACCATTGACGAAAGCTTTGACTGTTTCAGTTGCAGATTTCCTTAAGTTGTAGAGCGGTCAAAAATCGCCATACGCCATGTCAGGAAAACAGGGAGTCTGGAGGAATGTCGTTCTTGGTCAAGAAAGTCTGGATCATATGCAAAGAATGGGCGATTGCTTTGTTATGATGGAGCTACCAAGTCTCCATTGTTCCCATGTCAAGTCATTTTAGCCGAAAAGCATCACGAAGGCGACGAATGACCTCTAGGAAGTAGTCTTTAGTACTGTTTTCTTCTTGTGGTGCGTACTTCTGATGTAAAACTCCACGGTAGTCAAAGAGGACAGTCAACAGGATTTTGACATTGTTGCGCCTGCCTTGATTTTTACGTCTTCGGGAATGATGAATGCCTCAACTATGACGACTGCAGCTTATTTCCGAGTGGTACCGCATATACCCACAACTCGTCGGAGTCGCCGTTTGCGCAGTCCAGCATGCCCAGTAAAACTTCCAGATGTAGTTGCTTCTACTCCATCGTTAGCAGCGTCTGACATGCCGAGAGCACTTTCGTTGGGTCTAATATGGAACGAGTGCTGGAATTAGACCCTCGAAAATCTGGGGCTACCCTCTAAGTAACTTGATTGTCTCGCTAAAGGAATTGACGGAAGGGCACCACCAGGAGTGGAACCTGCGGCTTAATTTGACTGAACACGCCAATACTGTAGAACGACTGACAAATCGAGAGCACTACCGTTGGGTCTAATAATGAACGTACGCTGGTATTAGACTCACGGAAGACAAGTCAGCTCTCTAACACTCAAATGAAAGAACGCTACGGAAATCGTGTTTAACCCCGCAGAAACCGCAGATTTCAAATACCTGGTCATTGACAAACAAAAACTCTCAATAAATTCGTCTTGCCAAATAGTGAACGGGTGCTGGAAATAGACCATCTGAAGACAGGTCAGTTTTACTCTACTAATGACAGGGCGTTGCTACGGAAAACCAGCTCATATCGAGAGGAGCCGCAGACACTTTGGTTCACGTACCAGGCTGATAAGCCAATGGCGCGAGGCTACCATGTGGGGGATTACGGCCGAACCCTTGTAAGCCGCAATCCCGCCAAAAATCTCAGCACCACTGCAACGGGAGGCTCCTACATGTTCGGGACCTGGGGCTCGCGCCCCAGCCCTATCCGGTAGAGCCACAGAAAGAGGTCTCTGCCGTCCGCCGATCAAAGCGGGCGGACAGCTACTTGATACTCACCTTATACGGCGATAGGGTGCGAAACCACCAACACAAGACTTAGTCCCTGGTCGGGGTGTCGAAAACAGTAGAGCAGCCACCTCACTGTGAACTGTCGAGACTCAACCAATGACCATGAGATCTGTCCGCACACTAGGCGAACAACATCTCTGTGACATTACCAGGCTTGTCCTCTGGTTAAATGCACTTCGGCTTCGATATCTACCTCTGTACGCTATCAGCCATATAGCTATCATGCTGGACGCAGAAGAGATGCAGACCAGCGGACATTGCACACCTGCCCCACTGTGTAAACATCCCAGGTGGCGGGGAATGCTAGGCGTACCATCTCTGCATAGAAGCCAAGAAAATAAAGGTAAAAAGAGATACCCCCCTCACATGCAAATGCTACGTTTCTGGCAGGACGTGACGATCCTGGGGTACAGACACACTGGACTGCCTCTCTTCCGGGTAAACCAGTCCATCTCATATATCATCTCACATATCATCATCGCACCCTATAGACACGGGTAGTGAAGACTCGATAGTCTGGTAAGACAACTTCCATAAGAGAGACAACTCTGATCATAAACAACTGCTGCCTTGCAGATAGGCTGGGGACAGCCAAAGGCTAAGGAGGGCATCCCTACAGAAACGCCTGTTGAATTCAGATGCACGGGGCCGCAAGCCTAACAAAACAGTGCAACGTAAATCGCAGCATGATGACAGTACAACCGATTAGAAAAACGCATAGCGCTCATCCTGCGGAGTCCCGCCAGGCAGCGATAGTGCCGGGCCTCACGCCTCGAAGGAGCCCACCCTTGACTACTGGTGGTCACCCACCCATGTGTCGTGGAGTCAAGGCACATGGCTATGGGGCAACTTTTATTGACCAAAAACTCAAGACCCTCAAAATACTACAGTGGAATGCGGAGGGAGTCATTAACAAAAAACTTTCCCTAACACATCACCTGCATGAAGGTAAGATTGACGTGGCATGTATCCAGGAAACGCACCTCAACAATAATCATAAATTCTCAATCAGAGGATACCAGACCTTCCGTCTAGATAGAGAAGGCCACAAAGGAGGGGTCCTGATACTGACCAGAAACTGCATACCGAGTAGCGCGGTATCTGTCAATCACACCGGACAAGCAGAAATTGTAGGAGTTGACATAATGGCTCAAGAGACGAATCTCCGCATTTTCAATCTGTACGGACCACCAAATAGAGACCTATCGCTCTCGAGTATGCAGGTCAGAGACTCCAACTGCATAGTAGTTGGAGATTTCAACAGCCACTCGGAGAGATGGGGATACTCTGACACAGACAGCAGAGGTGACGAAGTGGAAGATTGGGAGATAGACACAAATCTCTCCCTAATCAATAGGCCGGAGGATAGCCCTAGCTTCTATTCAAGAACATGGCATACCACCTCGACTCCAGATTTGGCCTTCTCCACACAGGACATACACCATAAAATAGACCGCCAGGTGCTAAACCAACTGGCAGGTAGCGACCACAGGCCGATCAGGCTAACCATTGACATGGAAGTAGGCCCACAGGAAACAAAACCGCTCCCACGTTGGAATTACAAACGAGCCGACTGGGACAGATTTGCAATCCTGACAGATGGGCTGTGTGAAACCATCAACACACGAAACAACAAAATGAAGCCCATGGTGGAAAGCCTAAGCAAGGCAATAATGCAAGCCGCCACTGAAACCATCCCAAGAGGAGCTAGGAAAAACTATAAGCCCTACTGGAATGATGAGTGGCAGAAAGTGGAAGATGCAGTAACAAATGCTAGGGACATGGCAGAGCGAGAACAATCCATGGAGGCAAACATCGCCCTCAAAGCCGCCGCGGCGAAATACAAACACACTCACAAGCAAACAGCAAGAGAAAGCTGGAACAATAAAACGGAAAGCCTAAACCTGGACAAAGACGGGAACAAGCTATGGAAGCTAGTCAGAGCCATGAACGACGAAACCCCGGCAAATAAACAAATTACCATCAAGCAGGGCGAGAACTTGATCACAGGTAAGAAAGCCGCAAACGCTTTTGTCGATCACTATGCCAAAGCAAACCACATCGAGGTCCCTTCAGATAAGCATACAGACATTAGCGAAGAGCTAAAGGGGTACGACAACATGAATACGGCACCTGAAGAGCACATGATGGCCAAATTAACAATGCGCGAAATGGAAGAGGCTATGAGAACATTAAAGAAAAGGAAATCTCCCGGAAAAGACGGGATAACAAACGAAATGCTGATTGGGCTGGGCCAAACAGCGAAGAGGAAACTGCTATCGGTCCTGAACCAAAGCTGGAAAAGGGGAATTGTACCCCAGGCATGGAAAGACGCAATACTGGTACCAGTACCAAAAACAGGAAAGGACAAAACAGATCCAAATGGATACAGGCCCATCAGCCTACTGAGCTGTGTCGGCAAGCTGATGGAACGTATGATAAACACCAGACTGATGTGGCATCTGGAAGAAAAACGAATACTAATTCCACAGCAAGCCGGCTTTAGACAGCACAGATCCACTGAGGACCAGCTCATCCTCATAGCCCAGGAAATAGAAGATGCCTACCAGGCACAGAAACACACAGTAGCTGTTTGGGTGGATCTGGAAAAGGCATTTGACAAAGTCTGGAAAGACGGACTTAGAGTCAAGCTAAAAAGAAGTGACGTTTGTGGGAAAATGTACAAGTGGATCAACCACTACCTCAAACAAAGAACGGCCAGAGTCCAAGTACAAGGACAGATGAGCAAAAAGGTGACACTCGAGCAAGGAGTACCCCAAGGGGGAGTACTGTCACCCATACTCTTCCTGGTATATATAAACGACATTACAGAGAATATACCAAGGAGAGTCCATAGCTCAATGTTTGCAGACGATCTGGCTGTGTGGACCTCTGAAAAGAATCTCACCACAGCAAGAAATCGGATGCAAACGGCCCTAACATCGCTGGAAGAGTGGGCGAA
This sequence comes from Ariolimax columbianus, assembly GCA_036924085.1. Classification (NCBI taxonomy): domain Eukaryota; kingdom Metazoa; phylum Mollusca; class Gastropoda; order Stylommatophora; family Arionidae; genus Ariolimax; species Ariolimax columbianus. The sequence goes on along the minus strand of JAVGWX010000004.1, from coordinate 42,082,769 downwards.
CTCATGGCTGGTCAAAATAAACGAGGAGAAAACCACATGCACAATATTCTCGCTTTCATTAAAACCCCAAAATACCAAATTAAGTCTAAATGGCAAATTCCTGCAGCCAAACGACAACCCAACCTATCTGGGAGTCACATTTGATCGGCGCATGACATGGAAAAGTCAGATTGAGAGAAACCGAATGAGAGCCAGAGAAAGAATGGCAATCATGAGGAAACTTGCTGGCACAAGCTGGGGAGCAGACAAAGGCATACTAAAGAAACTGTACACTGGAAGAGTGAGACCAGTTCTCGAGTATGGCATTGCGGCATGGACAACAGCAGCGAAGGCGAACTTCGATAAAGTTAGCAAACTTCAAAACCAAGCCATGAGAATTATAACAGGAGGCATGAAGTCAACGCCAATTGTAGAACTTGAAAAGATTACAAAACTGCAATCCATGACCGATAGAAGAGACTGCAGAGCCCAGCTGCAGTCAGAGAAACTCCGAAGACTGACCGACCACCCAATGCACCAGAGACTAAACAATTTGGGAAATGGGAAACTAAAGCGGACACTCTCTGCATAGCCAAATCCTTCTTCATTCAAAATAAATTGTACCGAACCCATACGTATCCGGACCTCATCTACAAGTTCTCGTGTGGTGGCACAACTGTTTTGTAAGACTGAGGTTCGTACTTGCTGGGGGTCTTCCAGAACATGATTCGATCTCCGTTGATGCGCAGCAATCTTTGAAGTGGTTGTACTACTCCCTAATTTGTGTGAGCCCTTGGCACCGTCACTGAAATCCTGTTGAACCTCCAAATTTTTTCCAGTTTGGTTTCGCCTAGTTTTTGACCAAATTTGATGCAATAACGCTGCTCAATTATATATGTCATGTCGTGGTGAATGGAACTCCGACTTATGCTCACTTCACTCAACACTTAACGGCTGACTGTCAGCGACTGACGCAATCTGCATAACGGTCTCCTATACCTCCCTGCCGAAGGACACCACCTATGCTACGTTTGCAGGATACTATTTGAACATACAAATGATAATATTTAACGTGATATAACATTACATAATAGTATGCCAATGAAACAAGCATATAACTCTACAACTCCGGAACAGGTATGATAAAATAACGTAAAACGATATAATTTAACATAACACGACATATCATAACATGACATGACATAATATAATATAACATAGCAACTTAACATAGCATATCTTAGAGTGATGAGGTACAGCATTTCGAAGCATAGAGTAGCGTAGCATAGCTTAAAATAACATAAAATAACACAACGTATCACTATACCTAGGGAGGAAGACTAACGCCTGGTCAAGCAAAAGATACTGATCAGACATGTTAGGCGGAGTCAGGCTAAAAATACTGACCAAGACCCTCACCTTGACTTCCCCGTAGTCCTCCCTGGAAACGGACTGTTTTCATGCAGCCTTGCTAGCGAGGTGAGGGATAGACTTGATTCCCGTAGTAGTGAGACACACAAATGAAGCCAAGCATAGCACAAACGCCTAGAAGACCCCGGTCCACTGTCATCATCATGCTAGAGTTGTGAGAAAAACTTCAACAAACCGCCGACCTAACGTCCTTCTCTGTGTGCACAATGTGGGCCATTCAACAACATCATCACTATACCCATTGAAGCACTCATTTAACTCTCCAATTTCCATATATCCACATTTAGGAGCCAAGAACAACATCAGGTTAAATTGTAACCTGTTGACCACAACTCTATCTAACTTTCTTTGGAAACCGGATGTGCTGTAGCAGTCTTCCCAACGAGGTAAGGATCAACACTGTGATCCCATAGTGACACGCCTACTAAGAATCTTCACATTGCGCAGCAGCCAGAAGGGACACAACCACCTTCTTCAGTTCTGGGTGTAAAAAAATCACAGTAACCCACCACCAATGAAACATCGTCAGGAGCAAGCAACTCAGCAGTAATAGCTTAGGTCAACAAAACCTACATCTACCCAATCGTGGGCTAACAAGCTTTTATGTTAACCTCTCTGGTGAGTTATGTTTACAAAGGGATATATAGCCCGCAAATGTGTACATATTTGATACGTTTCGCATTTGTTCACCACACGCGATATATATATATATAACCATCTCCAACATAACACGTTTGATTAGCTGCATCTTGTATTCAGTGCAGTAGTAGTCAGAATGCACTACACATGTGAGTCTACCATGTAGAAGCCACAAAACAGTTGCTAGGTGAGATCAGTGTTATTTTCCACTATGCCCAAATAATTTTCTTACCGTAACGTTAAACGGGACAAAATGTAAGCTGCTCTGTTACAGTATCTTTATTGACTGTACAGACACAGGTTATAGAAAGCTTCGCTGATGGTGTCTTCGTGGCATAAAAAAAATGGGCTCACATATAGTTTAACAATATTTGGATCAGATTTAGAATTCCTTTTGTAGAAATGTATCTAAACTATTTGAGTTAACAAATCGCAAACGCGTGAATGTTACCGGGTTCCAAAAGGGGAGTAAAGCAAAGTAACACTGCTACCTGACAGACACGTTATAAGAGGGGACTAATGTGGGGTGGGCTTGGGACTGGCTACCCATTCGTGCCGAATCTTTAGGTCACACAAACCTCAAAAGAGGACAACAATCTGCTGTTTTGGTATTCATCAAAGACGTATGCTTCACATTGAGCTAAATAGGTTTTATTGATTGATTTGTGGAAACAGCTAACAAATATTGGGGTACAGTTACCAGGGAATGGATGAAGCTGCCAGGTCCATCCTACGAGTAATGTCATGACTGCTGAGTGCGACAAAGGACTGCCGGCTGCCCAGATAGACGAAGTCCTCGGTGGCTGCAACCGATGCTAAACGCAGAGCGTTCATTGCTGAGGTTTTGGATTTACGTCTTCGTTAAGGAGATGTACAAGCCTAGGTGGGTAGCCGACCGATGCAACGCCTCTATTGGAACCTACCAGGGCTTGAGAATCGTTGTCCTTTATGAGGACGTCACCAGTCGCCGACAAGGACCCCAGGGTTGTGTGCAGAAGACTATCTGAAGTTCTAGTTCATGACGCAGCAGAAAAGAGCAGGGTCGACGACGAAGCAGTGTCGAACAGCGAATGATGTAGAGAACTCCGTAAGATCCTACCTGAGTCGAAGCTCCTCAATTATGGTCAGCAGAGTGCCTGAGATACTCACGCATTGTAAGGCCTTGCACAGAGCGTGTCTATCCACATAATCTAAGAGGTCAACGTAAGAGACGTGGGGAGGTGGTTATACTCACCGTGCTGTTTCGTGAGGAGACGGAAGGCTAGAAACGCATCAATGGTGGAGGGAGAGGTGGTAAACCCTGACTGATGGTTGCGACCATGCCTCGCTAACAGGGGATGCAGTCTCAAGAGGAGCTCAAGTGCAAAGACCTTGCCGGGAACGGACAGTAGGGTAATAGGCCTGTAATTGCTGCATTCCAGTCGGAAGCCCTTTCCCTTGTACAGGGAAATTATTATTCCGTCGCGCCATGCCAAGGGCACTTGGCCGATATTCCAGCCCCGCCATAAACAGATTGCAACAATCTGCTGCTAGATAGGCTAAATGTCAACAGGTAAATAAATACCTGGATGCTGGACATACAAGTTTCACCTTCCTCGCGCTTAGTAATCCGCAAGAAGGACACTAGCAACATACTTAATTCTAATAGCCAAATGTGAGTCCGAAAGGAAAACAAACGAAGACACGGGATGCCACAATCAAGTGCCAAACAGATACGATTTTTAAAAAAAAGGATAATTGTCAGCAATTTGGTATCCGGCATTACTTACTTTCTGTGTCCGACAACCTCACAAAGTATTGGACCAGAAAACAGATGCTCTGGAAGCGCCTTCTTTTGTCACTATGAGATCCGCCAAAGTACATGGTTCTTGCGATCTCGTGCAGCTATACGTGTGTTCGGTGTCTTGGAAGGCACAACATTTGCTGACATCGTCGTCTGTGAATCCTCAGTTTTGAAAGTTCGATCTACACATGTGCCCTCCCGTTCTTAATCTGTTTAGCGCTCTTCGCACAGGGTATGGCATACTATGCCCTGTCGCACGTTCTTTTTTGATATCCATCCATTCCTGACGATATCTTTGACGCCATTTTTTATTTTGATTAGGTGTCTAGTCTGCTAACTACACAGTTTAAAGGAAACTTTATTTTGATACTAGTCCGTCCCCCTTCTGGATTACATCAAAGCAGGTATGTCTCTGATCACAGGACTGCTTTTTCCTTTCTTCTTCTTCTTCTTCTTCGTTCTCAATCTCCCGCTACCAAACCCTGAAAGGGTAAGTAGCAGAATGTAGTCCAGAGAACGGAATGCGTTGTGTTGTAGTTTACAGCTTGGCTGCGATATTTGCACCTTTCGGTCCAACACATCCGACTTCAGCAAGCATTTTTTTAGTACCGGGTTAGCATTCCCTCTTCGATCCCTTCTCCTTAGCCAGTCTGCCCTACTGCAGCCTGTTATCCAGGATCACCGCGTGGAGGTGTAGGACGGTCCTGGCAGCTATTGTTCGCTGGCCCTGACGCTAGCAGTCAGCTATGGGTCGCTGACCACTGCAGCTCATGTGCTGCTCAGCATCTTGATCCCTTTTCCTTTCGACTTCTGATGCAACACATCTCCTGATTTCTGGTTGTGCGATAGCATCAGTTGCATACACGTTTCCCGTTGGTGTTGACTTAAGGCACCCTATTACAATGCGACATATCCCATTGACTGCCTCATCGATGTGTCTCATATGTGCTGAATCGGTCCATACTGGTGCGACGTATTCTGTTGCAGAAAAGCACAATGCTAGGGTTGATGAACGCAACACTTCCCATGTCGTGTGTGTTAGCTTACGTAGTATGTTATTTCTTACGCTAAATGTTTGCCTCGCCGCCTTTCAATGATCCTTGTATTACAATGTATCCGACATTAATATGCATTGACTGAATACTACTAGGATTACAGGATTCTAGTAAAAGTGTACAACTCTACAAAACAGTTACACTAAATGGTCCGGAAGGGGTTCAAACTCTCGTATTTGAAACAGACACGCCAATACAAATCGTTTGTAATTTAATTTATGCGATTTCACTTTAGTGAACAGACACATGGGAGATAAGAACAGCCTGCATGCCAATCGACAAATGGCAAAGAACAATGGAAGAGGAAATCATTGAACTGGTGCATGACTGATGTTTGTGTCCGGCTGTTTCTCTAGTTATAGTTCATCTTGTGTTTTTATCTAGTTGTTTATCTAGTTATAGTTAATCTCTTGTTTCTGTCTGGCCGGTTAACTAGCTACAGTTCCTCTCTCTTTCTGTCTGGCTGTCTGTTTATCTAGCTATAGTTTCTCTCTTGTTTCTGTCTGGCTGTTTGGCTTTGCTTCGTTCATTCTCAATCTCCCACTACCAAACACTGAAAGGGCTTAAGTAGCAGAATGTAGTCCAGAGAACGGAATACGTTGTGTCGTAGTTTACAGCTTGACTGTGATATTTGCACCTTTCGGTCCAACACATCCGACTTCAGCAAGCATTTTTTTAGTACATGGTTAGCATTCCCTCTTCGATCCCCTCTCCTTAGCCAGTCTGCCCTGCTGCAGCCTGTTATCCAGGATCCCCGCTTGGAGGTGTAGAAGGGTCTTGGCAGCTTTGGTTCGCTGGCTCTGGCATTAGCAGTCAGCTATGAGTCGCTGACCACTGCAGCTCAATTGCTACTCAGCATCTTGATCCCTGTCTGGCTGTTTATTTAGTTATAGTTCATCTCTTATTTCTATCTGACAGTTTATCTAGCTATAGTTCGTCTCTTGTTCCTGTTTGGCTGTTTATCTAGTTATAGTTCCTCTTTTATTTCTGTATGACTGTTTATCTATCTATAGTTCCTTTCTTGTTCATGTCAGGCTATTTATCTAGCTATAGTTGCTCTATTGTTTATTTCTGGCTGCTTATTTATAGTTTCTCTCTGGTGTTTGTCTGCCGAATTTATTGTTACATCTTTTCTCTTCTTTCGATTATGATTGTCATTTTCAAAATGTTTTTATTTTATGTTCTAAATAAAGAATTTCCTGTGTACACTGAGAGATTGCATCTGTTCTTAGACACACACGGGTGTGACTACTGCATGGGTATATGGGGAGTGCCCAGGGGGCACAAGACAAAAAAAAGAGTCGTAAAGTAGTGTTCAGAAGTGACCTTCGACTGTATTGATTATCGCTTCGAGCCTATAATACAAGAAGCAAAACACATAATGTATGTCCACAGACCAGAACTTTCTAATTACGATTCAATGAAAGTATGTTATATTTTTGTTTGCAAAGCGGAGTTTTAATAGGATTTGTATACAACACTGCGGGAACATTACTCAACTGCAGTTAACATAATACTTGACGAAGATACGACATGAGTCATATCTCGTGGGTCTTACAGGGGTAAGATGGAACGATGCCAGATCCCCCACACTAAGTAAAGGAAAAACCATCATATATTCTTGGCATAAAGGAAACGCCCACGTGCACAGACAGGGGGGGGGGGGGGGGTCGCGATCATATTGTTAATAGAATCAAGGAAGGCACTTTTAGAATGGAAAATGGGATCAAGATGCTGAGCAGCGCATGAGCTGTAGCGGTCAGCAAACTATAGCTGACTGCTAGCGTCAGGGCCAGCGAACTACAGCTGCCAAGACCCTTCTACACCTCCACGCGGTGATCCTGGATAACAGGCTGCAGCAGAGCAGACTGCCTAAGGAGAAGGGATCGAAGCGGGAATGCTAACCCGGTACTCAAAAGATGCTTGCTGAAGTCGGATGTGTTGGACACGCGAACATACGACTACTCTAAGGCAGATGTTAAGAGGATGAAAGAGGCAGCGAACCACATAATCTGGAAAGATATTGTTGTAGGAACAGATGTTGAACAGGAGTGGGAAAGTTTTAAAACAGTTCTAGAAACGCTAAAAGAGGAATGTGTTCCATGTAGGGAGGTAAACCCAAAGCGTAAAAAGTGGATAACTAGATTTGTAGTGAAATGTAGAAGAGCAAAAAATAAAGCATGGCAAAAATATATAGAGGCAGGTAAATCAAAAGAAACATATGTAAAATATTTGGACAAGCAGAACATATCTCAGAAAGCAAATAAAACAGCAAAAATAGACTTTGAAAAAAAACTTGCTCAGAGGATCAAGACTGACAGTAAAAGCTTCTTTTCTTATGTTAGAAATAAACAAAGAAAGAAAGACAAAGTAGGCCCTCTCGTAGACAGTACAGGGAAAATAATAAGTGAGAATAGGGGGGCTGCTAATCTGCTCAATCAGTACTTTGGCACAGTCTTCACAAAGGAGGACTGCTCCGAGATCGCAGAGCCTATAGATATTTTTCAAAGAGACATGGATACAGCGGGATTAAGATCAATCTGTATTACAGAGGAAATGGTTTTAAAAAAATTGGAGGGGTTGAAAGTGAATAAATGTCCAGGTCAAGATGGTATTCACCCAAAATTGCTGTATGAAATTAGAGACCAACTAGCAAAACCATTGGCTATATTATGTTCTCAATCACTTACAAAAGGGATTGTTCCACGGGATTGGAAAGATGCAGGAGTGATCCCCTTATTCAAAAAAGGCAAAAAATCAGATCCGGCAAATTATAGACCGGTGAGTTTAACGAGCATAGTCTATAAATTGTTAGAGTCAATAATCAAAGAAAACATTGTAATGCATTTAGACAAATTTAATCTAATTAGAAATAGTCAGCATGGGTTTACTAGAGGGAGATCATGCTTAACAAATCCATTAGAATTCATGGAGGAGGTTACTAAAATCATAGATAAAGGGGAGCCAGTGGATGTTATTTATCTAGACTTTGCAAAGGCCTTTGATAGAGTACCTCATCAAAGATTATTTCGAAAGTTAAAATCACATGGAATAGGTGGGGAAGTTGCCAAATGGATTGGAAATTGGTTAACGGGAAGAAGGCAGAGGGTGGGCATAAATAAGGAGTACTCTGAGTAGAGTGAAGTGAAAAGTGGTGTGCCACAGGGCTCGGTTTTGGGACCAATTTTGTTCTTGATATATATAAATGATTTGGACATTGATATGAGATCCATGATTGCAAAATTTGCTGATGACACAAAACTATGCAGTAGTGTCTCATCTAAAGCGGAAGTGGATATATTGATGTCGGATTTAGATAAAATTCGAGAATGGTCTGTAAGCTGGCAAATAGAGTTTAATGTAGATAAATGTACAGTCATCCACATGGGTAGATCCAATATGGAACATAATTACAGAATGGGAGAAAACAATATTAGAAAGATAGATAAGGAAAGGGACCTAGGGGTTATAATAGATCATACAGGAAAGGTGAGTGAGCAAGTTAAGGTAGCAGTGAAAAAGGCAAATGCAATGTTAGGTATGATAAAAAGAAATATTAAACATAGGAGCAAGGAAGTGATCGTCAAACTGTATAAAGCTTTAGTTAGACCTAGATTGGAGTACTGTGTACAGGTGTGGAGTCCTTATCATAGAGGGGACATAAACATGCTAGAAAGAATACAAAAAAGAGCGACAAAGATGATAGTGGGATTCCAGAATTACAGTTATGAGGAACGACTCAGAAAAACCGGCCTACAGTGTCTCGAAGAGAGAAGAATTCGTGGTGATTTAATACAGGTTTATAAGATGATCAGAGGAATCGATAAATTAGACTATAACAAGTTTTTTAAAATACAGCCACCTACAATAACACGAGGGCATAGCTACAAGCTGACTAAAGAGAGGTCCAGGTTAGATATTAGGAAATATTTTTTTAGTCAGAGAGTGGTGTCTGCTTGGAATGCATTGCCAAGGGAGGTAGTGGAGGCAGGGACAGTTAATGCATTTAAGAATAAACTGGATGCGCATAGCTTTTAGAGCAAGGTGATGTAAATGTAACTGGTTGTATACAGACTCTACAGGGTCTTCTAAACCAGTATAAAGACGTTAAGTTAAGTTAAGTTAAGTTAAGAAAGGTGAAAATATCGCAGTCAAGCTGTAAACTACGACACAACGCATTCCGTTCTCTGGACTACATTCTGCTACTTAAGCCCTTTTAAGGTTGGTAGTGGGAGATTGAGAACGAACGATGCCAAGCCAGCCAAGCCAGAATGGAAAATATCCCCACATAATAAAAGCAAGATTTCAAAGGAAGCAAAACAACTATCACACATTTTTCGTATTAACAAACACTGCTGATGAAAATAGGAAGCAAAAATTCTTGTATATGCTGCAAGGAACCATTGAATAGGCACCAAGGAGAGATGTCAAGATAGTCATTTGAGATCTGAATGCAAAAGTTCGAACAGACAACAGCAATTTTAAATTGATTGTGGGCAAATATGGTATAGAAAACGGAAATGAAAAATGGGATATATTTGTCAATTTCTGTGATTTAATTGATGGTTATATAAGGCACCATCCCCCCCCCCCCCCGCCCCCGCCCCCTCCCACACACACACAGAAGAATATATATAAGGTCACCTAGTTTCCCAAGACAAACATACTGAAAACCAAACTGACCATTTCACAAAAGACCGGACATGCAGACGCTACTTACAGGATGCCAAGTTAATGAGAGGTGGAGACAGAGAGTCAAACCATCGGCTGCTATGGCAATACAACTACGTGCTTTCAACAATAGGACAGTTAAAACAAGATATAAATGCAACACACAAAACCTACCAAATAAAAACACCAAGGTTAAATTCAAAGTAAATCCCAAGAACGACTTTGAAATTCTAAGGAACCTCACAGACGAAACCATAGACAGCCACTGTGACAGGTCCAAGGAAACAGTTTGAAAGGCGCGTGAAGAAGTTCTTGGAAAGATAAGTTAACAGCATAAAGGATGGGGCTTTGCAGAAATTAAATGGAACCTAACAGGAGAAAGAAGTACTACGAAACAACAAATAAGCACACGTGAAGGACAAGAAGAAAGAAAAAACTGCACACAATGTACTCTGAGTTAAATAAGAAATTAAAGAATAGAGCCAGGCAGGATAATAGAAAAACATGTAGATAAAATGACTGAGTAAGCTGAATACAAGGTTGTCTTAAGACATTTTACAATATAACTAGATTAAAATGTATGAAAAGCTGGACCGCAACACACCAGTGAAAGACAAACAAGAAAAGAGCATCTGCAGACAACAGAAACAGGGAGACAAACGGTTGCAACACTTTAAAGAAGTGCGAATTAGAAATTCATCAATATCATAGAAGTATCATAGAAGTATCATAGAACCAACAAAGGAACCCACAGAATGGCAAATTGAAATCCACCAATTTACAAAAAAAAATTGTTTTCAATATTTTTTGTGTGTTCGCCTTATTTCTCCATTCCCCAAGGTGGTGTGTGTTGCACTGCGGTTTTTATTTTGCGCCTTTCGGCCCAGTTCATCCGACTTCAGCATGCATTTTATGTAAGGGTCTACTTCCTCCTACATTTTACAAGGGTTTGCTTCCCCGGGGTAACGGCTGGTCCTGTGATGGGGATCGAACTCAGCACTTTCTGCGTGTGGGCCGTGTCACTTAACAACTATCACACGCCGTCCCTAGAAAACTATTTGAGTCGGATGATAATGACATTTTGCAAACTTGACGGTTAGTATGTAATGTTTACATCAGAACTGACGTCATCATTGGCATCGTACGTATGTGCAGTTAGGTACGGTTTCATTTGAACACGACTCGTATATATATATATATATATATATATATATATATATATCTACCTACCTACCTATCTACCTGTCTGTCTGTCTACCTGTCCGCCCCACCGTCCGTCCGTCCTTCTATCTATCTATCTATCTATCTATCTATCTATCTATCTATCTATCTATCTATCTATCTATCTATCTATCTATCTATCTATCTATCTATCTATCTATCTATCCAGCTATTCTATCTATCTATCTTTCTATCTATCTATATATTTATCTATCTATCTATCCATCTTATCTATATTATCTATCTTATCTATCTATCTATCTATCTATCTATCTATCTATCTATCTATCTATCTATCTATCTATCTATCTATCTATCTATCTATCTTATCTATCTATCTATCTATCTATCTATCTATCTATCTATCTATCTATCTATCTATCTATCTATCTATCTATCTATATCTATCTATCTATCTATATATCTATCTGTCTGCCATTATGTCTGTCTGTCTGTCTATCTATCTAACCTATCTTATCTTATCTTATCTATCGTATCTATCTTATCTTATATTATCTTATCTATCTTATCTATCTTAATTATCTTATCTATCTTATCGTATCAATTTTTTCTATCTAATATAACTTATTTATCTTATCTTATCTATTTTATCTATCATATCTATCTTATCTATCTTATCTTATCTATTTTATCTTATATATCTTAAATCTATCTTATCTTATCTATCTTATCTGATGCATCTTTTTTTATCTCATCTTATCTATCGTATCTATATATCCTAACTATCTATCGTATCTATCTATCCTATCTATCTATCTATCTAATCTATCTTATCTTATTCTATCTTATCTATCTTATCTATCTTAATTATCTTATCTATCTTATCGTATCAATCTTTTCTATCTTATATATCTTATTTATCTTATCTTATCTATTTTATCTATCCTATCTATCTTATCGTATTTATTTTATCTTGTATATCTTAAATCTATCATATCTTATCTATCTTATCTTATCTTATGCATCACATTTATTCCATCTTATCTATCGTATCTATATATCCTATCTATCTATCTATCTATCTATCTATCTATCTATCTATCTATCTATCTATATTATCTATCTTATCTATCTTATCGTATCTTTTCTATCTTATATCTTATCTATCTTATATATCTTATCTATCTTCTCATATCTTATCTATCTCATGTATCTATCTTATCTGATTTTTCTTGTCTTTCTTATCTATCGTATCTATCTTATCTATCTTATCGTATCTATCTATCTTATATATCAAATCTGTGTTATCTGTCGTATCTTAAATATCTATCTTATCTATGTATCCAATCTAAATCTATCTGGCTGTATACGTGTTACGTACCTTTCAATATTTATCTGTACTGAGCGAAGATTCTACACAGACCTATATAACCATCCGAGTTTGCAGTTCAACTGAATACACTAAGCACGCCCTTGTGGCATGTTTAAATTGATATCTCTAGATTATGCTTATTACCAGCATAAATCATTCGTGGACTGTCAATCACTACAGCCTCGGAATAATACGTCCATTTCAATAACGATTTTGGTATAACCGATGGCTTTTATTCCTTTGTAGTAACATATGGCAAGTGATGATGTTTAGGACAGTGGGTGAGGAATGCGAATGTAGTGATATTGTTGTTGTGGTGCAAATATTGAGTGGGTGAATCAAACTCATAGATGCGTGAAATCGAGTGATGGATAAACGGAGAAAGTATATCAGCAGATAAAGGAATGGATAACAACTGAGTAGATGGCAGCGGCAGAACAGCAAAATATAGACTGAAACGTTTACTCGTAGATCAGCATGACAAATCAATTTAAAGATGACAGCCATTAGCAAATCTCCATATAAGATCAACAGATAATTGTTAGGTTATTTCACAGGACGATTGACACAGAAATGTACTTTTTTTCATTTGAAGGTTCATCTTTAATATTGATTAAGGTACAGGTTATTTAGCTTCAGAGATAGTCTTTTATGCCATATGGACTCAAGGAGGAGAGGAGACTCATATCTGGTCAGACAAAACATACTGATCGGACAATGTTAGTCAGGGTCAGGCAAAACATACTGATCGGACAATGTTAGTCAGGGTCAGGCAAAACATACTGATCGGACAATGTTAGTCAGGGTCAGGCAAAACATACTGATGGGACATTGTTAGTCAGGGTCAGGCAAAACATACTGATCGGACAATGTTAGTCAGGGTCAGGCAAAACATACTGATCGGACAATGTTAGTCAGGGTCAGGCAAAACATACTGATCGGACAATGTTAGTCAGGGTCAGGCAAAACATACTGATCGGACAATGTTAGTCAGGGTCAGGCAAAACATACTGATCGGACAATGTTAGTCAGGGTCAGGCAAAACATACTGATGGGACAATGTTAGTCAGGGTCAGACAAAACATACTGATCGGACAATGTTAGTCAGGGTCAGGCAAAACATACTGATCGGACAATGTTAGTCAGGGTCAGGCAAAACATACTGATCGGACAATGTTAGTCAGGGTCAGGCAAAACATACTGATCGGACAATGTTAGTCAGGGTCAGGCAAAACATACTGATCGGACAATGTTAGTCAGGGTCAGGCAAAACATACTGATCGGACAATGTTAGTCAGGGTCAGGCAAAACATACTGATCGGACAATGTTAGTCAGGGTCAAGCAAAATATACTGATCGGACAATGTTAGTCAGAGTCAGGCAAAACATACTTCTTCTTTCCTCTTCTACGTCGTTCATCCTCAGATCAAGGTTCCGGTTTCTCTTACAAAGAATGCCGTTGTTTGTAAGGCTGTTTCATTCCATACAGCTTCTGTCTCATATATGTCTCACAAGGCCAGTATTGTTCTCTCTTTTCCTGCGTGAGCGTGCAGCTTTGCAGGATGTGTTCCACGGTCATGATATGCTCCCCACATGGGCACCTGTAATCTGTCCCATTCCTCATTGTGTTGTAAAGATTACCCATGAGTCTGTTATGCCCAGTTCGCAGTCTTAAGGTGATGACTTGCTCTTCTCTAGACCAGATACATGACCAAATGGGAAACCGAACATACTGGTTACACCAAAAACGATGCCTATTACCAGTTGAACCGAAGAGAGCAGGTCGTTGTCTTCAGACTTCGCACTGGCCACAACAGACTGAGGTACCACCTATTCAACAAATTGAAGATAGGGTGTACCGACGAATGCCCGTGCGGTACTGGTAAAATGACCGCTGAACATCTGCTGCAGAACTGCCCGACATACGAGGATCAGAGAGAGCAGATGTGGCCATTACCAGTGGAACTGCAAGACAAGCTCTATGGCAGTGGCGAGAGCCTCAGGATGACCGCCGCTTTTTTCGAAAAAATAATGGTTACTGTCTGACTGCGTACGAAGAAGAAGAAGAAGAAGCTCTTCTCTAGTTAAGTTATAGTATCTGTCTTATTTTCGGAAGTCGGGGTGTTGATCAGCCCATTTTACCCTGAAGTTGGCTTTAATTATGGTCTTGGCCTCATTATATGTGATAATCAGATCTATTTGTTGGGATGCTCCTCCACTCTTTGCTAGTTTGTCTGCAGCTTCATTGCCTTCAATATTGCAGTGGGATGGGATCCACTGTATGACCAACCTTGGGTGTTCTGCTGAGAGCTGTCAGGGAGAACATACATTGCTCGAGATCTTCATTTTTGTGTTGTTTTAGCGTTGCTAATACTGACGCGGCATCAGTCAGGAATATTATGTTTTCTTGGTGGATATCTTTATCTTGGATTACAAACTCAGCTGCGGCCTTCAGTGCCTCTGCTTCTGCACGGGAATTATTGGAATATGTTTCCGTTGTCAATACTCGAGATTTTTCTTCTCCATTCCTTAGTCTGTAATAGACCCCTCCACCTCCATTGGATGTGGCTTTGTTAGATGAGCCATCTGAATATACGTGTGTCCATATTTCTGGTGGGTATACTCTCCTAAGATATTCTTCTGTGATAAATTTCCTTTCTGAATCATTTTTGTCTATTTCATCTATGGTTTCTATCATTTCAGGGGACTTGGCTTTTTTCCATGGTGGGATTTGGAATGTTTGTTTTAGATCTCTAACCACTGCCTGGCTTATGATTTGGTCTGCTCTTGCAAGTTCTTTTGTTTTTTATATGAAGTGGTTGCTCTTTAATCTTTCTCTTCCCGTGCGATTTGTCCTGTCATATATTGGGTGATCAGGCATTTGTTTGAACTTCTCCCCCTGCTGGAGTGTTTTTTGGTCTCTGCACTTCTTCATACTTTCGATTCGTGTGATGTTCTCCATTGCATTTATTGGTGTTGTTCTCATAGCTCCAGTGATGATACGTATACCTTGATTTTGAGTAGTATTTATTTTGTGAAAGTTATTCTTTGTTGCTGTGGACCATTCTGCTATCCCGTATTCTAGCACTGGACTCATATAACGTGTGTACATTTTCTACAGGGTTCCCGTGTCCGCTCCCCGTGTTGAGCCTGATATCTTCCTCATTATCGCCATTCTGTTCTTAGCTTTTTTGGTAGCTTTTTTCATCTGGTTTTTCCATGTCAGCTTTGAGTCAATTGTTATTCCAAGATAAGTTGGACTTATGTCAATGGGGAGAGTCTGACCATTTACTTTCAGGATTACTTCTTTTGGCTTGGGAGATAGAGAGAAGATTGTGTACGTGGTTTTGGATTCGTTTAAAGCGATATGCCATTTTTTTTTCCATGTCTCTAATTTATTTAGAGCCTCCTGCATTTGGTTTCTAGTTACAGGTGTAGACTCTTCGGATGTCCATAGTGCCAGGTCATCTGCATTTAGTGCACTGTGTACTCATTTAGGGCTTTCTGTGATTATATCATTGATATATATGAGGAACAGCATGGGTGAGAGGGTTCCACCTTGTAGAACTCCTTGTTCCAGTTTCATCTTTTTGCTGAGGTGTCCTTGGAATTGCACTCTTGCTGTCCTGTTATCTAGATAATCATTGATCCACTTGTACATGTTGTTGGTTACACCCATTTGCAGTAGTTTCAGTTTTAACCCGCTCTTCCATATTGTATCAAAGGATTTTTCTTGGTCTATCCAGACTGCCATTGTTTTCTTTTTTTCTTGAAATGCATCTTCTATCTCCTGCGAGTTATATGTCCCCTGATCTTCGGTCGATCTGTTTCTACGAAAACCTGCTTGTTGGGGGATAAGTAAATTCTTTGATTCTATATGCCAGGTTATTCTAGTGTTAACTATTCGTTCCATTAGTTTCCCCACACAGCTGAGTAGACTAACTAGGTCTGTAACTGCATGGCTTCATGTTGTCTGTCCCATGTTTAAGGATATGGATAGTCCTTGTCTCCTTCCACACTTTGGGAACAGTTCATTGTTTCCACCTTGTGTTAAAGATGTGTAGCAGTTTGTTCTTTGCTACTTCTCTCATGTTAGAGAGCATTTCATTAGTGAAGGCGAAACATACTTAACAGGCAATGTTAGTCAGGGTTAAGCAAAATAGGAAAATATGGCGGGTGTGATACGGAATCCGCCCAGAGTTGATCAGCGAGCGGTGATTCGGTTTCTAACAGCTGGAAGATGCCGACCAGTTTACGAACATCGCAGAATGCAGGCAATGTATAGTGAACTGAATTGCTGCATCATTGCATGGCAACTTCTGACGCAACAGTATGCGTCTGACCTGGACTCGGAAGATCTTTCGTCAACTCACTTCCTTCTTTAAACATCGTTGTCCAGTTCTTCACTGTTGTCTTCGACACACTTTTGTCACCATACACTGCTTGCATTCTGCGATGACCTTCAGCTGTTCGAGATTCTAGACTGTTGATAGTTTGTCCATCGCAAGTGATGAAGACCACTCTCTTTGTTCAGCCGTGTGGACAGTCGTATCTCTTGCTGTGTCCGCTGAAATGGGTGACTTGCGCGGAGATTTGGATTAAAGTGAGGAAGAAACTGCGCCTTTTGTCAACCTCACTCACATAGCCTAAGCTACCTTTTGCCAGTGGCAATACATTCATCGAGACGACTGGAGATAGCATAGGATGCAGATTTTGCCTCAGGGTTACCACCGAAGCCTTTCCGTAAAAATGTAACCCGCAGGGTAGAAAGGTGGGAAGGTATCTAACGCAGTTTGTCGTGCCTTTTCGATAACCACAAGAGGTCGTATGGACGACACTCAGCGTGTGAGTGAGTCTGGCATCTCTCCTAGCTGTATTCAGTTCATCATAGTAGCATCTAAAATTCCCACACGCCAAATTCGTGAAGGTGAACCGGCAGAACTAACCCGTGAGATACGACACAGGTATAACTAGTTTACGCGTAGCGCCATTCAGCAGGCGTCCAGACCAGGATAAACGGATAAATCACAAAAAAAGAACGAAATAACAAGTCCAGACGGAAAACAATTCCACATATCCGTGAACACAAGTGTAAGTCATCGACTAGTGTGAATTCCAGGCAAATCCGTGGTCTGGCGGCATCCATAATGATCCAAAACAGTAGAGAAATGTAGATTCGCAGCCAGTTACGGCGCCATCTTTGCCAGACTGTTAGAAACCAAATAACCACTCGCTGATCAACTCTGGACGAATTCCGTATCACACCCGCCATGTTTTCAACGGTCTACAGAGGAAACTATGAGTCGGAGGATAATGCAATTTTGCTAATTCTAACGGTTGGTATGTTCTGTTTACACAAGAATTGACGCCATCATGCGCTTTGTATGTATGTTCACTTGGTGCGGTTAGGTCCGGTTTCACTTGAACACGCCTCGTACAATGGGCTTACTTACTATAAGAACACGAACTTGTTGGTTAGCGAATCAGAACACAAGCAGGTTTGGGTTGTGGGCCATGTCCCTAACCACTTAGCCTCCAACCTCCCCCCGCTCCCTCTATCCTACACGACCAATGTGCTCACTTGTACCACTAGCTGCATATACGCTGAACATTTGTTGTAGGCGTGTCCAATATTCATTGGTGCAAGCCACGTTACTACAACCTACATCCGTCTATGGCCGTGTTGGTAGCCTTGACTGCTTCCGTTGTCAGAGTCATTGGCGTGGATGTCTGATGGCGGACCAGGTATAATATAATATTGTATCGGTACTAAATGCTGCCAGTTGTTTGGAGTGGGTATACAGAGTGAGCTCTAAATTTAATCTAAGCGCTCCCACAATACATCGCCCCATGCTGACCAACTGCCCACATTCTGATGGATCTGATGGAAAGTGCCCCAAAAAACCTGTTAGTTGTTTTGTCTTTTCTTGTCTTATCCACTTGTGCCGTGAGGCGACGTGGGGAGCCGTAGTTTTCTTTCCAGGGCCAGACGTGTCGCTGAAGTAGTCGTCATCTCGTGACGATTTAGAATATCCGCAACGTTTCCTATCCATCTAGTTCTCGGTTAGCCACGGTTGCGAAAACCAGAACGTCGTGCGTTATATGCGCACATGGTTAGTTGGTCAGGATGCATTCTCATTAGGTGGCTGAACCAATTGATTCTCTCTTCATCAATTGATTCCGAGCAGGGTTTTGCTTCAACTATTCTTCTCACATCTTCATTGTCCATTCTGTCTCTCCTAGTTACGTTGATTGTTTTCTGGAGGCATCTCCTCTCACATGTCGTGATCTTTGTCTTTAGAGTTTTTTTTGGCACTGGTAACAGAGAGTTAGCATGAATATACTGTTGATAAGCATTATTTTTGTGAATATATTTATGTTAGGGTGTTTTAATAATGGTGACAGCTGGTATGACATGTTTATGTTAGGGTGTTTTAATAATGGTGACAGCTGGTATGACATGTTTATGTTAGGGTGTTTTAATAATGGTGACAGCTGGTATGACATGTTTATGTTAGGGTGTTTTAATAATGGTGACAGCTGGTATGACATGTTTATGTTAGGGTGTTTTAATAATGGTGACAGCTGGTATGACATGTTTATGTTAGGGTGTTTTAATAATGGTGACAGCTGGTATGACATGTTTATGTTAGGGTGTTTTAATAATGGTGACAGCTGGTATGCAATCGCATTTGCTTTTTGACACCTGATCTCAATCTCTGTATCTAAACCTCCATCTTGTGTGAAAACGTCTGCACTTGTTTAATCTTGGTCCTGTTTACCGTAATGTTCATGTTTTCATGCGATCTGCTTATCTGCATAGTTTCTGTTTTTGATGTGTTAATACCCACACCACACCTTTCACATACAAAGTTGAGTGCAGTCAGATGTTGCTGCAGATCATCTTCACTCTCGTAAAGTAAACATTGATCATCTGCAAAAATAAGTTCATTTAACCAATCAGTCTCTGTTGTTTCTTACTCTGATTTTCTTGGCAGATGCTCCAATTTGGCCTCCAGCGTTTTTCTGTCCATATTTGTGTTGAAGAGTAGTGGCGACAACACACACCCTTGTCTCACCCTGGTTGTTATCTTTATTGTTTCGATCAGACTATCTTAGTTAGTTATTTTGAATATTAGTTAATTTTACTGAGGAAAAAAACGAAATGAGTCAAACACGGTTTAGGCTTCCTTATCAACCCAATGGATCAGAAGTGAATTGTAGGTACCGACTACGTCGGCGAAAGACTGATATGTCTGCATCTATATACGAAGACGAAAGATTGATATGTCTGCCTCTATATACGAAGACAAAAGATTGATATGTCTGCCTCTATATACGAAGACGAAAGACTGATATGTCTGCCTCTATATACTAAGACAAAAGACTGATGTCTGCCTTTATTTACGAAGATAAAAGACTGATATGTCTGCTTCTATATACGAAGACGAAAGACTGATATGTTTGCCTCTATATACTAAGACAAAAGACTGATGTCTGCCTTTATTTACGAAGACGAAAGACTGATATGTCTGCCTCTATATACGAAGACAAAAGACTGATGTCTGCC
The DNA here is from genome assembly GCA_036924085.1 of Ariolimax columbianus. Lineage (NCBI taxonomy): Eukaryota > Metazoa > Mollusca > Gastropoda > Stylommatophora > Arionidae > Ariolimax > Ariolimax columbianus. Next base: position 42,063,087 of record JAVGWX010000004.1, on the reverse strand, counting down.
TTTATTTACGAAGACGAAAGACTGATATGTCTGCCTCTATATACGAAGACAAAAGACTAATGTCTGCCTGCATATACGAAGACGAAAGACTAATGTCTGCCTCCAAATACGAAGACGAAAGACTGATATGTCTGCCTCTATATTCGAAGACGAAAGACTGATATGTCTGCCTCTATATACTAAGACAAAAGACTGATGTCTGCCTTTATTTACGAAGATGAAAGAACTACAACATGTGTGCAAATGAACACCCAAGCAAGAGAAAGAACAACGATATAATTTTATAGATGAGCGAGAGATACTACCTGGTTGTTATGGGTGACTTCAACAGGAGAAAAAGCACACACAAAAGTCGTCACATGAGCTATGTCTCGGATGTCACAGCGATCGGAACCGTTATAGAGAAGTACTAGTAAATCTGTGCACTGAACCGCACACAATCTACTGATAATGAATACCGTCTTCCAGCACAGACCCATTAATACAGGTTAAGGTGCAATGACATCGCGGTGCCGTCGCAGATAAACTAAGTCATTAAGCTCAGTGTTTTTCTGGCTTTTTAGCGCTGTGACTACGGCGAGAGCATCTGTAAGCAGGACTGTATGGCTTTCATTTTCTTTATGCGTCACCATTTCTTCCACTGCCGCCCTCAGTGCCTCTGCCTCCGCTCTGAAATTGCTTGTATACTTACTAGTAGCGAATGACAGTGTTATTTTTCTTGTTTGTTACAGAACCGTCGGTGTATGCATGGGTCCAGTCCATGCTTGGGTAGTTTTTCGATGTAAAGCTTAGGGCAGTATCTCTCCTTTCTTTTTCAGTCTGGCAGTTTTTGTTTCTAATTCCTGGTATATTTTCTATCACCTCTGGAAATATATCCTGCCTCCAGGTAGGTTTTCGTACAGTAGTGATGGGTTTACGTGTTGTTAGTGCGTTTATGGGATCTTCGTGCATCTTTGCTTTGGCTATTTCTGCAAAGTTTCTCCGCTTTAGTTTCCCATTTCCCAAATTGTTTAGTCTCTGGTGCATAGGATGGTCGGTCAGTCTCCGGAGTTTCTCTGACTGCAGCTGGGCTCTGCAGTCTCTTCTATCGGTCATGGATTGCAGTTTTGTAATCTTTTCAAGTTCTACAATTGGCGTTGACTTCATGCCACCTGTTATAACTCTCATGGCTTGGTTTTGAAGTTTGCTAACTTTATCGAAGTTCGCCTTTGCTGCTGTTGTCCATGCCGCAATGCCATACTCGAGAACTGGTCTCACTCTTCCAGTATACAGTTTCTTTAGTCAAAGCTTATTTGAATTTCTTTCTTTCGACATTCAGAGCATTGGACTTGGACATCGATTATATTCGATCAACACTGGGTGACAGCCGTCGCAGTACTTTGCCGTAATTAGATAGTGGATGATTCTGGTCCGCACAACTTCTGAGCTGCTTGTTGAATGCTAAGCCAACGTGAACGACCCAATATAATCTCTTAGCCTTTCCTCAACAGAGCAAGTAATTGACAAAAACTAATCTAAATAGACCTTTCTTAAACTTGATGACGCATTTACATAGATCTATCAATTGCATTTCAGATTATACCATCCATTCAATTATATGTATACTTGTAAATAAATTCGTCCAACAATCCAGGTATCGATTTCTTATATTTCATTTCAGATTATCCGCATATCTCTTCTTTTATCCAGCCACAAAGGCTATTGACTACTTTGAAGTAAAATTGAATTTTTATTAATTTTCAAGTTATTGATGTAGACATGTCGTTTTTGACGAGGAGAAAAATGAAGCATCAAACTTCTCATTTGTCTATCTGTTATTATCTTTTTTTATCGAACTTTTAGCGCACAAATAAGCATGGATATTTAGTTTCGAATAATTATTTTAACCACAAACCTCTCTTACTCTTTGCCTCTCTATTTATTCTTCTCTCCCACACACACACACTTGCGTATCATCTTCTACACATTATTTATACACGTATGATATAATGATAGCAAGTGCCGTCATTGCATCGAAGGTTGACTGCATTGGATCCCCAGCATCCTCTGTCTCTTGCCTGTACTACTGTTTCTGTTTCTAAAAATCGACGTAACTGCACTCCCCGCATACCCCCAGGTGCTCAGCCTCTCTCAGCAAAAGGCACAGGGTCTAGATACTGATGGTCTTTGTAGTACACTCCGGCATAATGCTGTCAGTAAATTCCCTGATATTGTCTTCCAACTTTTAGCGCTGTATGTCCGCCTACCGTCCATCGTTCTCTCCACCATTATTTTCACGAGCGTGCCTGTTTATTTTTTATGTTCACCATATTTGTGTTTACATAATTGTTATATCTCCCCTGCGGGCGTTATCACACGGAAGCAAACCCTTAGAAAATGCCGGAGGAAGCAGACCCTTACATACAATGCGTGCCGAGGTTGGATGCACTGGACCGACAGGCGCAAAAGAAAAACATAGTGCAGAGCACACCGCCTTGGGGAATATAGAAATAAGGTGAACGCAAAAAACAAAACAAAAAATCTTCCCTGCCGAAGACGAATGTGTCGGATGGAAAGGTGCAAATATCGCATTGAAGCTGTAAACTAGCGACACAACGCATTCCATTCTCCGGACTACATCCTGCTACTTGCAAAGTCCTGTTCAGGACATTGTATGGGTAAATTGAAAACGAACGCAGAGGAAGAAGTTTTATCTTATTAATTCCTCTTCCCATTCCCATTCTCTTACAGACCTCTTTATTTGTTCAATTTTCCATCCACGGTACCTATTTACCATCATGTCAAAAGCCTCTACTTTATTTACAAGCTAATTAGTCATTGTCCATGGCTTCACGCCACAGATCAAAAGCCTCTACTTTATTTACAAGCTAATTAGTCATTGTCCATGGCTTCACGCCACAGATCAAAAGCGAATATATATATATAACACCTGACGACTACCATTATCAATATATTTCTTTATTGCCTGCATGTCAATATATTATTACGTTACAAGAATAATCTATGTTGTATGATGTTACATTTGGCTTTGGCCATTCTTATTCTCTTCCTAATCTCCATCACATATCTATCATAATCTAGTGTGATCTGTCCACGATATAATACACTATTTACTTGTCCCATCATCTCTCATTTTATACACACGCCAATATTTCGCAATTTGCTTACACTAGCCTACACATACATCGACACTTCTACATATTACGTTCTCAAAGCAGTTCCAAGTACTTGCAGCTGTGATATCAGAAAATGATGTAGAAGGTTAGTAGTTTGGCCTTTATTGTACCATAGACGGAAACGACGGTAGTTTTATTACTGAGAAGAATATGACGTGTTACCTGCAGGATAATAAAGACGCAATAGTGTTACCATGAATACCCTGCATCCTTGCTTAATATATTTGACAAAGAGCACACAGGGCAGACGCTGTGACTACTTGTCGGATAGGATTAACGATTTAAGACAATGAATAGAATATCGTCAGTAGACGCAGTGGAGAACACGAAAGAAGCCTCCACGTTTGGCGTCCTCTAGAAACAACTATCAGTTGACCAATTCTTTCAGCATCAAACCACCATGAATCACAAACCAATTCATAAACCAACACTCGTGTTGATTTCAATCAACATCGAGGGGCTATCCCGCGAAAAGGAAGCAATATTATCGGAGATATGTAAACAGAGCAACTGCGATGTTCTAATGGTCCAAAAGACCCATCGCTCAATCGCTGGTCAAAGACCAAATATACAGGGAATGAAACTTGCTGCGAAGACATCCCATGAGAAACAGACCTAGACATCGAATCAGTATATCAGTCTTATGGAAGAAACATAGAGACTATTACAATCCAAACCAAGGCGTGCACAGTGACGTCAATATTCAAGCCACCCAATGACGATTTCGAGTTTCAAGAACCTGTCAATTTGAGAACCCGGAAAACCCAAATAATCATGGGCGATTTCAACTGCCACAGCACTGCATGGGGATACAATGAGACAAACGTCAATGGTGAAACATTAGAGAGCTGGGCTGAGAACACCGGCCTACTACTCTTACATGACCCAAAACTACCAGCATCTTTTCACAGTGGTAGATGGAAAAGGGGATATAATCCTGACAATATGTTTGTTAGTAGTCAAATATTTAATCATGTGACAAAAGAAATTGGGAGAACCTATTCCAAGAACGCAACATACACCCATTATATGTAGTGTTAAAGCAATGGTCGATCCAGAGAACGTAGTCTTCAAAAGACGGTTAAATTTTAAACGTGCCAACTGGGTCCCATTTGCATGTGACCTAGACACAGAGGTGGCCAAGTTAGAACCTAAGCCTGCAAACTATGACGCTTTTATAGAATTAACCAAATCAATCTCCAGAAGACATATCCCACGATTATGCCAATCACAGTACATACCTGGATTAAACGATGACTCAAAGGCACTGTACGAGCAATATAAACTGCAGTTCGAAACAGACCCCTTCGGCGGGGAAACCATCCAAGCTAGAGAAGATCTCCTTCATGCCATCTCAGAATTCAAAACGCAAAAGGGGCGTAGCCTGGTGGAAGACTTGGACATGAAGCAAAAATGTAGACGAGCATGGAAACTCATTAAGAACCTAAGCAATGACCCAACATGTGCTCCCCCTGGGATAACGCAAGTTACTCCTAACCAAGTGGCCCACCAATTACTGATGAATGGTAAAAACCAACTATAAAACGGGACAAACAAGGACCCAACGACAACGGGAGGTAGAGAGTGATATACTGGGCGCACCTTTCACAACTTTAGAATTAAGTACAGCAATAAACCAAACAAAATCCAATAAATCAGCCGGCCCCGACGACTTGAGAACAGAGCAAATAAAACAGTTTGGACCAATAACAATCAATTGGCTACTAAATCTCATGAACATATGCGTGAAATCCTTGAATATTCCCAAAATCTAGAGGTAAGCACACGTGGTTGCCCTGTTAAAGCCTAGGAAAACTCCAACAGATCCAAAGAATTTTCGACCAGTGTTGCTCTTATGCCACCTATACAAGGTATTTGAAAGGATCATCCTGAACCGCATCTCTCCCTGGATAGACTCGAGGCTGATCAAGGAACAAGCTGGGTTCAGACCTGGGAGATCTCGCAGTAGTCAAATCCTCAACTTGACACAACTAATAGAGGATGGTTTCGAACGCAACCAGATGCCTGGAGTGGCATATATAGACCTAAGCGCTGCCTACGACACAGTAAATCATCGTAGGTGCAGGCAAAGGTATACAACATGACGAAAGACTGGCGTCTGTCTAACATAATCAAATGCTTACTTCAGAACAGGCGATTCTATGTAACCTTGGGAAATAAAGAGAGCAGATGGCGAAATCAAACCAACGGCCTGGCTCAAGGAAGTGTTCTTGTTCCCATGCTATACAACATCTATACCAATGACCAACCTATGGATACAGACACAAGGACATTTATATATGCCGATGACACAGCAGTCGCTGCTCAGGGTAATGGCTTCGAGGAGGTAGAAGATAAACTAACACGCTCTCTGAATGACCTCGCAGAGTATTATCGGGAAAACCACCTAAAACCCAACCCTAGCAAATCTCAGGTATGCGCCTATCACCTCAAGAACAGAGTGGCAAACAGAGAACTGCGGATCAGATGGCAAGGACAGGATCTTGAACACTGCTCGGCTCCCAAATACCTGGGTGTAAAGTTGGATCGCACATTATCCTATATGACACACTGCCAGGAGACAAAGTGTAAGGTACATGCGAGAAACAACATTATCCGAAAATTGACTGGCACAACATGGGGTGCTCAGACATCAGTCTTACGCACATCAGCGATTGCCTTGTGCCTTTCCGCAGCGGAATATGCAGCCCCAGTCTGGAAAAACGCCGCCCATACAAAACAAGTTGATACAGCAGTGAACGAGATGGGCAGGATAGTGTCGGGTGCCTTAAACTCACCCCCACAAACAAAATATATCCCTTAACTGGTAGTGCACCACCTGATATAAGAAGAGGTGTAGCTAGGGAAATAGAACGAGTCAAACAGGAAAACGGCCCTAGACACCCGATGTTTGGCTATCAGGAACAAGCCACAAGACTTAAATCAAGACACAGTTTCTTAAAATCGACAGAGACCATCCAGACAAGCCCGGAAGGTCGTCGCATCGAAATGTGGCACGAAACAGTGCAGAATCCATTGATAGAGCTCAAGAAAGAGGCTGCGCCTGGACACCACCTGCCCTATGCTGTATGGAAGGCAATGAACAGACTTCGAACTGGTGTGTCAAGATGCAGAGTGAAGAAGAAATGGGGATACTCAGATGTCGACACATGTGAATGCGGCGCAGTTCAGGACCAAGATCATCTGATGTCCTGCCCCAACCTCCCTGAAACCTGTGACATGAACGACATGATGGAGGCGAACGACAAGGCAGTTCAAGTTGCTGAATACTGGACGGATGCTGTGTGACATGGTGTGTGGACACGGAAAGTAAGTAAATAAGTAGTCGCAGTCCGAAATCAGGTACTGCTGTAGTGGGTGAAGTATTCGAGACCTCAGCTTTGTGCCAGGTAAGAGTGGGAGGTATATTTTTCATAGTATGTTCTTCCCTAACAGCAAGCCATGCACTCAATTACAGCTCGGTCGATTGGAGCGTGTCGATAATAAATACCTCTGATGTTAATTCAGTGATCGTTTAAAAAGTTCTCCCTTCAATCTGCCCAGACATGAGGCAGATTCACATTCTTCACTTCCTTGGAACATGTGGTCATTTCTTCCTTTGAGGAATGTCTATTTACTGGCTTAGTTAACCTAATGTTAGCGTATATACACTCGCACCTGGCATCTGACTCACTAATCTACACAGTACACGCTTTTTTGAACAAACACATAATAAATCCTGCATACACGCATTTATCCACATACACATTATTATATTACACACCCGCATATACACTGACACATATCCCCGAAAATCAATCCACGCAGCCATTAACAGTAACAGTAGTTTTAAGCATAAATATAATGGTCATATAGCAGAAACTGCCTCCAGAGGTGTAGTGCTAGGGACTTCATTGTAATAGGCCACAGCTTGTGTGAGGTAGACGTTATCAGCTCCCTTCTTCGGTGACTTTTTTTTACCTAACCGTACGCCAGGCACTCATTTAAAATTAACCCCCTTGTACAGCTGGATCGACTGACGTATCCTGGTAGCAGGAGTTGAACCAGGTGCCGTAACATTGAAAAGCGGGTGCTCTACCACTATGCTAATCACACGCCCAATTGAATCATACATAAACACATTTAACTTATCAAAGTAGGTATACACATATTCCATTTCTCTAAACATTTATTCAGAAAATCGTCTTATCTAAGTATATTTGCACATAATCGTCCTGTCTAAACATATATCCACAGAATCGTCCTAGTTAAATATTTATCCACGCAATAATTATATCTAAATATTTATTCGCACAATTGTCCTATCTAAACATTTATCCAGAGAATCGTTTTATCTAAACATTTATCCACTAATCAGCCTTATGTAAACATGTATTCACAGATTCTTCTTCTTCTTCTTCTTCTTCTTCTTCTTCTTCTTCTTCTTCTTCTTCTTCTTCTTCTTCTTCTTCGTTCATTCTCAATCTCTCACCTACCAAACCCTGAAAGGGCTTAAGTAGCAGAATGCAGTCCAGAGAACGGAATGCGTTGTGTTGTAGTTTACAGCCCGGCTGCGACATTTGCACCTTTCGGTCCAACACATCCGACTTCAGCAAGCATTTTTTAGTACCGGGTTAGCATTCCCTCTTCGATCCCTTCTCCTTAGCCAGTCTGCCCTGCTGCAGCCTGTTATCCAGGATCACCGCATGGAGGTGTAGAAGGGTCTTGGCAGCTATGGTTCGCTGGCCCTGACGCTAGCAATCAGCTATGGGTCGCTGACCACTGCAGCTCATGTGCTGCTCAGCATCTTGATCCCATTCACAGATTCGAACCATACAATTATTCACAGAACAGACCCAGCAGAACATGTATCCTTAAATGTGACTTATCCAAGCAGTTATCCACACATTCGACCTATCCAAACATTTGTCCACGTAGATTCATTCTTTTTCAAATAAATATACATAGAATCGAACAACCCACAGATTCGATACATCCAAACAGATATCCGCAGATTTAGCGCATTAAACCTATTATCCACAGATACGACTCATTAAATCATGCATCCATGGATAATTCGATTCACTCAAACACGAAACAATATATTCGAACTGTCTACAAATTTGTCCTATTTAAACATTTATATACACAATTGAGATGTACAAATACGTATCAAGATCAAAACTACGCAAACAATTATCCAGATATTCTACTAATTAAAAAATGCATCCACAGAACCGAACCATCCAAATCTGTATTTCAAAATTAGACCAGTTCACATATTCATCAATACATTTGTCCTGTCTAAAGATTTATCCACATGTTCGAACCATTCGTATATGTATCTACCATTTTGAAATATTCAAACAGTTACTTTCAGATGTAACCATACGGGATCAAGATGCTGAGCAGCGCATGAGCTGCAGTTGTCATCGACACAGAGCTGACTGCTAGCATCAGGGCCAGCGAACCATAGCTGCCAAGACCCTTCTACACCTCCACGCGGTGATCCTGGATAACAGGCTGCAGCAGGGCAGACTGGCTAAGGAGAAGGGATCGAAGAGGGAATGCTAACCCAGTACTAAATAAATGCTTGCTGAAATCGGATGTGTTGGACCGAAAGGTGCAAATATCGCATCCAAGCTGTAAACTACGACACAACGCATTTCGTTCTCTATACTACATTCTGCTACTTAAGCCCTTTCAGGGTTTGGTAGGTGGGAGATTGAGAACGAAGGAAGAAGAAGAAGAAGAAGAAGAAGGAGATGTAACCATACAAACATTTATACACACATAGTTACCATACAGACATTTATACCAGATAGTAACCATACAAACATTTATACACACATATTAACCATACAAACATTTATACACACATAGTAACCATACAAAGATTAATCCTCATAGCGAATACTAATTCCACAGCAAGCCGGCTTTAGACAGCACAGATCCACTGAGGACCAGGTCATCCTCATAGCCCAGGAGATAGAAGATGCCTACCAGGCACAGAAACACACAGTAGCTGTTTGGGTGGATCTGGAAAAGGCATTTGACAAAGTCTGGAAAAATGGACTTAGAGTCAAGCTAAGAAGAAGTGATGTCTGTGGGAAGATGTACAAGTGGATCAACCACTACCTCAAACAAAGAACGGCCAGAGTCCAAGTACAAGGGCAGATGAGCAAAAAGGTGACACTCGAGCAGGGAGTACCCCAAGGGGGAGTATTGTCACCCACACTCTTCCTGGTATATATAAACGATATTACAGAGAATATACCAAGAAGAGTCCATAGCTCAATGTTTGCAGACGATCTGGCTATGTGGACCTCTGAAAATAATCTCACCATAGCAAGAAATCGGATGCAGACGGCCCTAACATCGCTGGAAGAGTGGGCGAACTCATGGCTGGTCAAAATAAACGAGGAGAAAACCACATGCACAATATTCTCGCTTTCATTAAAACCCCAAAGTACCAAATTAAGTCTAAATGGCAAAATCCTGCAGCCAAACGACAACCCAACCTATCTGGGAGTCACATTTGATCGGCGCATGACATGGAAAAGTCAGATTGAGAGAAACCGAATGAAAGCCAGAGAAAGAATGGCAATCATGAAGAAACCTGCTGGCACAAGCTGGGGAGCAGACGAAGGCATACTAAAGAAACTGTACACTGGAAGAGTGAGACCAGTTCTCGAGTATGGCATTGCGGCATGGACAACAGCAGCGAAGGCGAACTTCGATAAAGTTAACAAACTTCAAAACCAAGCCATGAGAATTATAACAGGTGGCATGAAGTCAACGCCAATTGTAGAACTTGAAAAGATTACAAAACTGCAATCAATGACCGATAGAAGAGACTGCAGAGCCCAGCTGCAGTCAGAGAAACTCCGAAGACTGACTGACCATACAATGCACCAGAGACTAAACAATTTGGGAAATGGGAAACTAAAGCGGAGAAACTTTGCAGAAATAGCCAAAGCAAAGATGCACGAAGATCCCATAAACGCACTAACAACACCAAAACCCATCACTACTGTACGAAAACCTACCTGGAGGCAGGATATATTTCCAGAGGTGGTAGAAAATATACCAGGTATTGCAAACAAAAACTGCCAGACTGAAAAAGAAAGGAGAGATACTACCCTGAGCTTCATAAAGAAAAGCTACCCAAGCATGGACTGGACCCATGCATACACCGACGGTTCTGTAACAAACACTACACAGAACGGAGGGGCAGGAGCATTCCTGAACCTACCAAATGGCAGAAAAATAACACTGTCATTCGCTACTGGTAAGTACACAAGCAATTTCAGAGCGGAGGCAGAGGCACTGAGGGCGGCAGTGGAAGAAATGGTGACACACAGTGAAAATGAGAGCCATATAGTCCTGCTGACAGATGCTCTCGCCGTAGTCACAGCGCTAAAAAGCCAGAAAAACACTGAGCTCAATGACTTAAGAGCAGCACTCTGCAAACTGTGCCAGCAGTCCGCACCAAAAAGGGTAGTGGTACAGTGGGTTCCGTCACACTGCAACATCCAAGGCAACGAGGAGGCAGACAGACTGGCAAAAGAAGGTGCAAGACTACCACAAACAGATACCAGTATGACGTACGAAGAGTCAAAACGGCTTATCAAAGCCAGATACATGACCAAATGGGAAACCGAACATTCTGGTTACACCAAAAACGATGCCTATTACCAGTTGAACCGAAGAGAGCAGGTCGTTGTCTTCAGACTTCGCACTGGCCACAACAGACTGAGGTACCACCTATTCAACAAATTGAAGATAGGGTGTACCGACGAATGCCCGTGCGGTACCGGTAAAATGACCGCTGAACATCTGCTGCAGAACTGCCCGACATACGATTATCAGAGAGAGCAGATGTAGCCATTACCAGTGGAACTGCAAGACAAGCTCTATGGCAGTGGCGAGAGCCTCAGGATGACCGCCGCTTTTTTCGAAAAAATAATGGTTACTGTCTGACTGCGTACGCAGAAGAAGAAGAAGAAGAATCCTCATAGGCGTCTCAGTCTCCATAGACCATGCACATGATACCCTGTAAGTTTTGTTCAGCTCTGTCTCCTTTATTTCGAGACTTTCTGCTTTGGCTGTAAAGGCCGATCGGCGAGCGACAGTCCCTGCCACAGATCGTACAACCATACTGAGGAGGCTGACGTGACTGGCTGCTCTATGATCGCTACAGTCTTTCTCTTTTCTCTGCTACAAGAAGACCTCTACGAGCGTAGTGTGTCCTCACTCAACAGCGAGGCTGGAGTAGCCTCTCTAGGGGGCAAGTCTGGGCGCTAAATATGGAGCCCCCTGGGCTGTCCAAATTGTTCCATGTAGTTCTTGTTAAGTTTCAACCAGAAGAACCTATCTATTATTACACCACGTATAATGAACACTGGCATTTCCTCAAATGCACATGACATACACCATAAAAAAGACCGCCAGGTGCTAAACCAACTGGCAGGTAGCGACCACAGGCCGATCAGGCTAGACATTGATATGGAAGTAGGCCCACAGGAAACAAAACCGCTCTAACGTTGGAATTACAAACGAGCCGACTGGGACAGATTTCCAATCCTGACAGATGGGCTGTGTGAAACCATCAACACACAAAACAACAAAATGAAGCCCATGGTGGAAAGCCTAAGCAAGGCAATAATGCAAGCCGCCACTGAAACCATCCCAAGAGGAGCTAGGAAAAACTATAAGCCCTACTGGAATGATGAGTTGCAGAAAGTGGAAGATGCAGTAACAAATGATAGGAACATGGCAGAGCGAGAACAATCTATGGAGGCAAACATCGCCCTCAAAGCCGCCACGGCGAAATACAAATACACTCTCAAGCAAACAGCAAGAGAGAGCTGGAAAAACAAAAAGGGAAAGCCTAAACCTGGACAAAGAAGGGAACAAGCTATGGAAGCTAGTCAGAGCCATGAACGACGAAAACCCGTCAAACAAACAAATTACCATCGAAGAGAGCAGGTCGTTGTCTTCAGACTTCGCACTGGCCACAATAGACTGAGGTACCACCTATTCAACAAATTGAAGATAGGTGGTACCGACGAATGCCCGTGCGGTACCGGTAAAATGACCGCTGAACATCTGCTGCAGAACTGCCCGACATACGAGGATCAGAGAGAGCAGATGTGGCCATCGCCAGTGGAACTGCAAGACAAGCTCTATGGCAGTGTCGACAGCCTCAGGATGACCGCCGCTATTTTCGAAAAAATAATGGTTACTGTCTGACTGCGTACGAAGAAGAAGAAGATTACACCACGGATAATGAACACTGGCATTTCCTCAATCTGTCGAAATATGTGCTCTTCGTAAATATTAAACATACAGGGAGGTGGAAGCTGCTGGTGGGGTGTTGGCGGGAGGAGGGGAGGGGGGGGGGTGGCAGTATGCATCCTTGTCACACTAATCTATCTATATATGTACATAGTGAGTAAAACATTCCAGATATTAAAGTAACAGTTTGTTCCTGTTTTGTCGGCACTTCTATAATTGTTCTGTTAGAGCTTCAAACCAAAATGTTGCTTATGCTATTCCATTATTCTGTCTAAATCCAAGTAGTTCATCCTAAACTTATTTGTCTACTCCCCGTCGAATCATTTCTTTTATCATTTTTAAAAGGTATCTTAATTTGTATGATTCCAGAGGCAATACATGCAGAGGACACAGTCATGCTGTCAAACAGCGCTACGGGCCTGGAACGACTGCTCATTTCCGTTCAGAAGCACAGTGAAGCTCAGAACCGTTTCCTGAACATTAAGAAAACTAAGATAATGTCCACTGATAAACAGGACTGCAACCCTAGATTGTTATTAATAATAAAAAAATCGAAAATGTCACACATTTTGATTACATTGGCTCTACGTTATTCAACGACGGACACTGCTTAAAAGAAATTAGAAGACGATTGGCCACGACTATGCAGAAGCTCAACAACATGCACAATGTATGGCAAAATACTAACATGCAACTAAAACTGAATATCATGAGAACATGCATATTCCTTCTAGCAATGTACGGTGGCGAGACATGGACGTAAACAGAAGCAGCAAAGAAGAAAATTGGAGCGTTCGAAACAAAATGTTACAGAAGAATCCTAAAGATTCCTTCTATAAAGAAAGTGACAAATAAAACCATCCATGAAGATCTAAATGCTGAAGAAAACTGGCTCATGAACAATATTATGATTAGGAAATTGAATTTGTTCGGCCATGTCAAATGTCATTACGGACTGGAGAGAATGCTCATTTAAAGCATGGTACTTGCGTCATTACGGTCTGGAGAGAACGTTCATAGAAGGCATGGTACCTGCGTCATTAGGGACTGGAGAGAACGCTCATGGAGAGCATGGTACCTGAGTCATTAGGGACTGGAGAGAACGCTCATGGACAGCAAGGTACCTGCGTCATTAGGGACTGGAGAGAACGCTCATGGAGGGCATGTTACCTGGATCATTAGGGACTGGAGAGAACGCTCATGGAGAGCATGGTACCTGCGTCATTAGGGACTGGAGAGAACGCTCATGGAGAGCATGGTACCTGCGTCATTAGGGACTGGAGAGAGCGCTCATGGAGAGCATGGTACCTGCGTCATTAGTGACTGGAGAGAACGCTCATGGAGGGTATGGTACCTGCGTCATTATGGACTGGAGAGAACGCTCATAGAGGGCATGGTACCGGAATCATTAGGGACTGGAGAGAACGCTCGTGGAGGGAATGGTACATGGATCATTTGGGACTGGAGAGAACGCTCATGGAGGGCATGGTACATGGATCATTTGGGATTGGAGAGAACGCTCATGAAGGGCAAGGTACGTGGATTATAAGGAACTGGAGAGAACGCTCACGGAGAGCATGATACCTGCGTCATTAGGGACTGGAGCGGACGCTCATGGAGAGCATGGTACTTGCGTCATTAGGGACTGGATAGAACGCTAATGGAGGGCAAGGTACGTGTATTGTAAGGGACTGGAGAGAACGCTCATGGAGAGCATGATAGCTGCGTCATTAGGGACTGGAGAGAACGAGCATGGTACCTGCGTCATTAGGGACTGGAGAGAACGCTCATTGAGGGCATGATACCTGGAAGGCGATGCAGAGGTCGACCAAGGCGAAGGTGGATACAAGATGTCAAGGATACACGTATGTGAAAATGATAGCTAGTGCCGTCTTCGTATCGAAGGATGACTGCATTGGGTCACCACCACCCTCTGTCTCTCGCCTTGTACTACTGTTTCTGTTTCTAAGAATCGATATCACTGCACTCCCCGCATACCCCCAGGTGCTCAGCCTCTCTCAGCAAAAGGCACAGGGTCTAGATACTGATGGTCTTTTTAGTACACTCCGGCATACTGCTGTCAGTACATTCCCTGATATTGTCTTCCAACTTATAGCGCAACTTATAGCGCATATACATGGTTCAGGTGGGAAGATTGCATGCAGACCGAGATTCATATCAGCTGGCTTTGATGAGAGCGACGTTCTTCAAAGGACATGCTACATGATGATGATGATCCTTACAATGTGGCCCAGGCTGATTGTTGTAAAATCTGAACATTAGGCAGCAGGTGGCTCTATGGGCTGTGTTATGAAGTTAGATGTAATCATGTTGATCCCATATTGGAAATATCTTTTCACAGATCGGTGATTTTTTATCTACACCGAATTCATCTAGAGCTTCTAATACTCTTATATGTATTTTATCCACGTTTGCTGCTTACTCTTTGCTCATATATATGATTGCTTTCTCCTCAGGGAATGTTGAGGTCGTCATTCCTAATTGTTATAGTTTGTCATATGTGTTGTCCTCAAACAATTCACGTACATACTCCCCAACCTGATTGATTTATATTTCTCATCAAATAGAATGTCTTAATTATTGTCCATAATGCATCCTTCTCCTTTTGAGCCAGCCAGGTCGTGATTGAAATATGCTTGATTTGTGCACACACAGCTCTAAGTGTGTGCTTTTTTGCTATCGCTTCCATTACCTTACATTTCGATCTTATACACTGTTCTAATACATTTCGGCACATATTCCGTATCGCATTGGTCAGAACCCTATATCTTTCTTTCCTTTTTTCCCTTTACTTCTGTCCTTCTTTCTTTCTTTTTGTTCTTTCTTTCTTTCATTCTGCTTAGAGGTATTGTGCAGAGGTATTCTGTTATTTTTCTAATGCCGCAGTTTCTACAGAATTGGGAAGCTGGGCCTATATCAAAACCTGTCTGCCTCACGAAATGCCTGACAGTTTTCACTGTTACTATTGGTTGCTCCTCCTTAGGCCGCGTTAAAGCACTAGCTCAAATGTTAACAGAAATATCCCATTTTAAGCGTGGGTTGTCCAAGTGATTCAATTGTACTTGTATCTTACAACTGGGTCACAGCTTAGTTTATGTCATCTCTCATCTCTCCAGCCTTATAACTCACTCTTCCCTCGGTCCTTGTCTTCCCGACTCAGCCAGCCCATCTCTTCTGCACAACCAAATTATCTCTTCCCCTCACAACACGCCAATTCCCACACATCTGTTTCCCTCACAACACGTCAATCTCCCACAAATCTCTTCCAGTCATAACAAGCCAATCCCTCACCCATCTCTCCCCCCCCCCACCCCCACAACACGCCAATCCTCCACAAATCTCTTCTTAACAACCCAATCATCTATTCCCCTCAGACCACGCCAATCCCCAACACATCTCTTTACCTCACAACACACCAATTCCCTACACAGCTCTTCTCCCATTCAACCCATCTATCTGTGACCCCAACCAGCCCATTTCTTCATTTCTGAACCAAACCATCCCGTTTTCACTCAACAAATCCACACTTTCTTCCCTCAACCCGCTCATCGAGAGAGCTCTTTTCCGCCTTAACCCGTCCACCCATTCTCCCTCAATACACACACCACAGGACCATATCTTACTGCAGTCAACCTGTCATTTGTCCATCTCTTCCTCCACGCAGACCTTCACAGTTAAACAGAACATTGAGCTTCAAAATTCTCGGACCAAGTCTTGCGTTGATCGCGATATGTGCAAATTCACTCATTCTGTAATTATTCATATTTCTAATACACTTTCAATGAATCAACTATTTTGCAATATTAATGCTTGAATTTTGTTTTAAAGACAATGCCTTATAATGAAGTGAAGCCCAAAACTTGGTATAGAAGACAACAGGAAATAATATACTATTTGGGAATGAGTCGTGCGCATGCACATCACATCTTGCATTGAGTATCAGGGTCCTAGTTCATACTTCCCGATGCTGTCTTAGTAAATATTTACAAAAACAAATGAATATTTATGCTAAATTTGGTCAAGCTGGCATATATCACAAGATTGCTCATGAGTAGCATACTTTTTCATCGCGGACTGATATACATTCTCTTATAGATAAAGATGGCTTGTCTCATCTGGCCTGTATGCTACTTGACGCAGTGACGAGGTGCAATCTTATGCTGCGCATCATCTGTATGATCTCTGCCATTTTCAATTCACTTTTTTGTATAGCTTCTTTAACACCGCCTTGATTATTTTCATTATTTTCTTGATCTTCTTACTATAATTTCCTTGTTTGGAGGGCTCTTTCTCTATTTCAACATACATTTAGATTTTTAATCTTTTTCGTAATTGTATATGTATTTATTGGGGTGGAGTTGCGTTGAGCTCCTTTATTCTAGCCTCCAAACTATTTGTAAGCTTCTTGTTTGCCATTTTATCAACGATAATATTTATACCTGGTGTTGTTGTGTTGCCTGTTATCACACAGCTGCTCAGCTAGCATGTTCTTGTCAGCCCAATGCCATTCTTATATAGATACAAGTCTTCTTCAGTTGTTTCACTGCTCCGTACAGTGTGTTGGCGATTGCCGGTAGTGCCTGCAATAATTTTTTTCGCATGTCCGCAAGCGCCTGGCTCTCATTGAGTAGGTGTCGAACTGTGTTCATCAGGATGAGAGCAATGACTGCACAGGGGCAGGTGCTGGGGATTGATGCGACTCAAGTGACTAATGACTTTGGTGTGTCCTGTCTGGGACTGAAAGATGGGACTTTGAATCTTCTATGTAGTTTGTTTATGTCATCATTACTTTTTGGATGTGACATTTCGCTAGATGCACTGCGACCTGTTGTTCCCTTTGCCTACCTGTTCATCAGATGTCCCTATTAGTATTCTTAATAATTCGTTTTACTCCAAGGTCTTTCCATTTGTTGTTTTGAGGCTCGTATTTTCATCTGTCAGCCATCTCTTTTCCTAATAGCCCGCTATGTCCAGCAATCCATTACAATTCATTAATCCCGTGGTGATGATGTTGTTGATCGCTCTTCCTGCTAATATTTATATCTAAAAAATTAATATATCACAAAAAACGAAACAAACTCTAATCTTGGGCGACAATCTGCTGTGCCGATTATCCTAACTCGAAGTATTGATTTTAGTATAGTATTATTGATTTCAATAATATAAAGTATAGTTTGATTTTCTAGTTTTTGTGTAGATGCACACGCAAAATAAATACACGCAAATACGCTTCTGAATACCTTTGATCTTAATTGGCGTGTGTGTATGTATGCATTTCGTTTTTTATTACATAGTTGTACACCCGTACACTTCCTGTCTTCTAGGTATTTTGTATTATTTGTATTTATAAATAATTCAGTTTGTCTGCGAAAGATAGAGAGTGCAATAGAGAACTGAGGGTATTGGGGGGGGGGGGGGGGGGGGGGTGTGATGTTTTGGAAGCATGTTTTAATTAATTACTTTCTTACTTATCCAGGGCTACACCACGTAATCACGATAGTGGTCTTACACAAAGCAGTGACACATATCGCAAATATCAATGACTCGTATCCACATATATCAACACTGACTCCTTCGCTATACAGAAAGCATTCTATACTCTTTATATAACAACTTTGGAATACGTCTTCATAAATTTCGATGACGTCATGCAAGTTGCAAAAACTATATTATGGTTGGTCGCCAACTAATAACATATACATGTGGTGAGTTTACCGTGCCATATATATGTCTTAGTGTTATACGAAACACCATATGCACATTCACAGATACCCCCATAAACACACAGAAACATAAATAGACACAGTTTGAAATGTTTCAGTTATTATGAAACGTTGGTGACCTACATCCTGCCTATTTCATTCGGTTCTCAAAATGTCCGACGACAGCTACAACACATGGGTGAAGTTTGGCACATCTCTTTTCACTGACACATACATTATGCGATGTTCTAGCTCCATCATATGTCTACTTTATACGCTCTGATAGTTCATCAATATTGCACATTTTCGTTGGTAGTCATTTTCAAGCAAAACAAACGAAATTTGATAGTCCATGGAGTTAAGATCTAGACTATTTAGTGGCTTCAAATTGGGTGTATTGAATCCAAGTGTCTACAGAGGAGCAGACAGATGGCAGGCGCTCCTGTTTTAATGGAAGGTGAATAATTTGGACATTTCCCCTCACACAGAGAAGGTAATTAATCATCAATTAATCGCGGTAGTAATCGTCATCTAAATTGATACAGATTGAGCCAAAGATCTTCAGACTCAGAAAGGGACATTGCAGGCCCACCTCCACAGAATGGGCTTTAGAGACAGGGCTACATGAGATTGCAGAGCACTCAAGCAGACACCAGAACATATCTGCAGAAATGCTCCGCCTATGTAGACAAAAGAGAAGCAGTCTGAACCGAGATGCGACCATGCATGAAAAGCTGAGGGATACCGGCGCAGACCTGAAACGCATTGTGATCTTCATGAACCTAATCGGGCTAGGTGATCAGTAGATCGACGAGGAAGAAGAAGAAGAAGAAGAAGAAGAAGAAGAAAGAAATAACAAGAAAAAGAAGAAGATACCAGGTTGAACAAAACGAATTATAGTGTGGCCCTGCGATGAGACACCAACCGAAACAATTACTTTTTAACTGAGCTGTAGTTTGTTCCAAATAGTCGAATAGCATACATTTTTCATTTTCTAGACACAACCGATTGTTCTACCTATTGGTAGACCGTACCCGATCGTTGTGCCTAATAGTAGACCGTACCCGATCGTTGTGCCTAATAGTAGACCGGATCCGATTGTTGTGCCTAACAGTAGACCGGACCCGATTGTTGTGCCTATTAGTAGACCGGGCAACAGTAAAACGATAAAATGTGACACTTTTCTTTCTGGGAAGCGACGCGAAAATTCTTGGCAGCTGAAAAGCCTAAGTCTTTGTCGCGTTCCTCAACCCTGTCGCCCGAAGTTTCACTACTGTGTCGCTGACTACTGCCGGGATCACGTCTTGGTCAGTATATTTGACCTGAACCTGACTAACATGTCTGATCAGTAAGTTGGGTGCGGTAAGACGTCGTTTTCGCAACCAACGGTTAGGTCTACTACGATCCGTTCTGCGACCGGCATTTCCTGAACACTATCAGAACCTTAAAATACCACTGAAGAATTTGCGTTGAACGTTGATTAGACTGGTATTACATGCTACTATCCGTCCGTCCGACCTTCTGTCTGTCTGCCCTTCCGTTAGTATATCTATATACCTGTCTGTAAATATATACATATACATATATATATATATATATATATATTAATATATATATATATATATATATATATATATATATATATATATATATATATATATATACATATACATATACATATAAAGCTTAATCAAAAGACTTACTAGTACAAATTTGGGAGCTGATGAACAAACCCTTCATCAACTATACCTTGGATATGTACGACCAGTGATGGACTACAGACTTTCCAAACAGTCCACTATAAGTACAAACAGCATCTCACCTATTGACTTGGTGCAGAATTAAGCTATCAGACTCATTTGTGGGGGGATGGGATTAACAATGAGAAAGGGTGCACTGACTGAAGAGGTAGGGACATACAAGAGACAAGAAAATGGCCATCCAAATAGGGTACAAATAGACACTCGGAAGCAAAAAAGAAGACTGAAGCTTTTGTCCCAACTGGATGTGGGAGAAGAGGAAAGCCATATTCACCATCTACCAAAGGAGAAAGAAGCGGAAAATAGGTTTTTGGACCACCCTCTTGGGAAAATCTTTCCCTGCCAGTCATTAAAACACACCTGAAAGAAAAGGCGGCAACCAACAAGACTACAACTAATATTCTGAAGTCATGTGCCTTGGAGATAGTCTCTAGCTACCCATATTCGGCAGTTCTGGTCTATACGGATGGATCATCATTCAAATCTACCTCTTTTGAAGGGTATGGTATTCATATGAAATGGATATATCCATTTACGAGTTTTGTGATTTATGCGACGAAAACCGTTCAAATAATGAAGCAGAGGCCGAGGCTATAAAAACAGTAGTTGAGATTTTGTACCAACAGTTTGACTTGAGCGAATTGCTGCTGATTGATTTTGTGATTGTTAGTGACCAAGTCGGTTCTGGAGGCACTTTACAAAGAAAAGGTCATATTCTTGGTGGGGAGGGCAATCAATAACATCATCTTTTCCCATGGAATTAATGTCATCTTGCAATGGATTCCTGGACATAGCGGGCTACTAGGAAAAGAGATGGTTGAAAGATTGGCTTCAAAACAACAAATGGATAGACCATGGAGTAAAACGAATTATTAAGAATACTAATAGGGACATCTGGATGAACAGGTAGGCAAAGGGAACAACAGGTCGCAGTGCATCTAGCAAAATGTCACATCCAAAAAATAATGATGACATAAACAAACTACATAGAAGATATCAAAGTCCCATCTTTCCGTCCCAGGCAGGACACACCAGAGTCATTAGTCACTTGAGCCGCATCAATCCCCCCCCCCTCCCAACCTGCCTCTGTGAAGTCATTGCTCTCATCCTGATGAAACAGTTCGACACCTACTCAATGAGAGCCAGGCGCTTGCGGACATGAACAAAAGGTTCTTAAAAGCACTGCCGATAATTGCGAATACACTGTACGGAGCAGTGAAACAACTGAAAAGGACCTGTATCTATATAAGAATGGTATTGGGCTGCCAAGAGCAGGCTTTCTCAGCAGCTATTTGATATCATCTACAACATATACACACAGACACACACATATATATATGTATATATATATATATATATATATATATATATATATATATATATATATGTATATATATATATATATATATATATATATATATATATATATATATATATATATATATATATATATAAATGAATAGTACTGACTACTGAATGTTGCGCCCATGAGATCATAATTTTTTGTTCTTTTCCACGTTCCCTTTTCTCCTCTGCTTGTTGAACCCCATGGATGTAACTGAAGTATCCTTTCCATGGCGCAAGCTTGGACATAAATATATTACGGTCAAGCATGCATCTCCTCTTGCCATAGCTAATAGATCCAAAGAGAGTCTTAGTGGATAAATGTATGTCTAATTTTTAACTATCACAATCACCCGATATGTGTTTGTTTCTAAGTCTTACCGCTTTTGGGACACACCGAACAGGCCAATTCATCCATCATTTAAATTAGTGCTAAAGTGGATTTTAAATAAAAATTCGCAGTGCGACCTCGATGGAGGTTAATTTCGTTTTCAAATTAAGGCGGACTTTTGAGTTTTTAACCGACTTTAGGAGAGTGAAGAATTCATTTTTAGATGGCCATGTTAGTGCAGACTTTTTTAGCAGATTTTTGTTAACAGGTTTTTGTTAACCGGTCTTTGTTAACCGATCTTTATTAACCGATCTTTGTTTTGCTGTCACATTCTACAAAGTTGCAAAGTTAAACATAACATGTATTTAAAACAAACAAATAAGCAAATGAACAAAGAAACAAACGATAGAACAAACTGAAAGTTCGCCAAGGACCTCGGTTTATAGGACAGTAATAACTTAACCCTTGAAGAAGCCATAAATTCATCCAACTAAGCTACTGTTTATTTACAAGTCACATAGAGATAATGTTTTAGGGAAACAAAGAAAATCGTGGGTTAAAAGAAAGCAGCAGAAACAATACCCCATATAGGATACAGGAATGCCAGATAGAATAACTATTTGTCAAGGAAGGGGATCTGAGAAAAAAGGACGGAAAAACGAATAAGAATTAGGACAAGAAAAAGGATAAGAAGATAAATTGGAATCAATACATATTTGGCTGTGAAAATGTGCGGAATGTTATGAGAAACAAAACAATGGATTTCAGCTAATCCTTTTGAAAAGAGTGTAACGTCTGGCAGTCAAAAATTAAATTTGGAAAGAGTGCCAAAAGAAAAGAATATGTAATTATTTTCATTAAAGTGTTATCATTATCATGCGTCTTTCCTCTAGGCGCTGGTCATCATTTATTTCAAGAATAATCTACTCAGTGTGTATGTTTATTTCAGAACTATTACAATTATGTTTCCTGTCCATCCTTGCTTTCGGGGGTGGGGGCGGGGGGGGGGTGTGGGGGGGGGGGGGATACCGAGTTCTGGGCTGGACGTCCCGCACGATAAAGGACAGTGAAGCATCTGTTATAGCCTCTTCTTTCCAGGTGTAGAGATTGCCGCTGGATTCCCTGTTCGG
The DNA here is from genome assembly GCA_036924085.1 of Ariolimax columbianus. Classification (NCBI taxonomy): domain Eukaryota; kingdom Metazoa; phylum Mollusca; class Gastropoda; order Stylommatophora; family Arionidae; genus Ariolimax; species Ariolimax columbianus. The sequence goes on along the minus strand of JAVGWX010000004.1, from coordinate 42,040,323 downwards.
CTTGCTGGGCAGGAATTTCTATGCTAATGTCCTCTCCTACATTATTGTGTCCCCAGCAGCACCTTCATGAGGGGCCCCCTGTTTCTTACAGAGCCTGCTGTTTGGCGCCACCGAGTACCCGGTGGTATAACTGGGCGGGCAGTTTGAGTTCATTAGCCTTGGTTGGCAGCCAATCTAAGAGAAACTTAGATTCTAAACCTGGGTAGACGGTGGCCTTTTCAGACAGTTCGCCTAGGTGAGGGGAAACTCTGATTTTAAACTCATAGTGTAAGAGATTGCTGGCTAGTCCTGGGGCGATGAGAGTATCATCGGATGTCTAGGGTAACTAATATCTGCGTGCAACGACTCCACTGCCTTGTTGAAACATCGAAAGAGGGTACGGCTACAGGAGTAAATCCAGACAGAAAACCCGCAGTAGTAGCACCAAAGGCGGATGGTTTCAAAATTCATTCTGCAGCTCCTGCAGTTGAGCTGGTGCCAAATTGTCATACTTCGCATTCCTTTGGATTACACCAGTGAGGCCGAGATGGGGATCCTGCAGTTTGTGCAGCCCAGGGTCTCCATATTCAGTGTCCAAGCTTGCGTTCTGGAGAGGCTACTATCGGGGGACCACACGATTGGTCTACAGAGACCGAGACCTCTAAATAATTATGATTTTTCTTGATTTTTTTTAGCTGTGGAACTTATTAATTGTAAAGTGATTTTCTCTTCCCTCCTTTCAAAGTGTTCTTCTTTCTCATTCATCACCAGACATCCACACCAACAGCTGCAGCGAAGACATTTCTGTCGATGTATTTGTGAGACGGGTTGCGCTTTACTATTTTTTAAGCCTAGGGTCCCAGTGCATCCGACGTGAGTATATGCTTGTTTGGGTCGCTTCTCTAGCTTTTGGCTGTTCATACCCTTCTTGCAAGGCATCCATTTTCTAAGTATGATTCTACTGAATATTGCTTGTTTGATTTTTATGTTTGTTACCATTGCTATCTATCTTAATTATATTATTAAGTTAGCAACGACATGTGTACAATTCTCCTCGAAAATCACATCTCTATTGTTCATGTCTCTTACCGGCCTGAACATCACCACGTTTCTGCTTACAAGATACGTTTCACAGTATCACGCATTGGTCTTGCCCGCTAAAGGATGTCTCAATCAACTGCCAACATGACGACGAGTACAAGCATTCTCTGTTCCAGGATTCCAGCCGCCATTGCCGACCAACCTCTCATGATCTGTACTTTAGTTAGCAAGACCTAGAAGAACAGGCTGCAATGGAGCACTCTTTTGTTCTACTCATTTAGAATAATGTTCTAGAATTCGGAATTTAATAGTCATTGAAAAGTATACCTGTAACACAGACTTTGATGGGATTCACATCAAATAACGTGTACTTTTCATATTCACATGCTGAACCTATGGTTATTTAATACCAAAGTAGTGTCTCAACACATATTACATAAAAATATCATAGAAAATTACTACGAGCAAAAAAAACAACAAATATGGGAATTAACATCTTAATGTAGCTGATCATCCTCAATCTGTCCCCCATTGAGAGTGACCCAGTCCTCTCTTGATAGAAGTTTGGTCGGAATCACTCTACGCATTCATCGCATGCAAAATCCTAATAATTCTGACATTCGACGATTGTCCTTTGGTGAATAATGAGGTAATCTATGCAGACAAGGGAAGACATAGATAGATAGGTCATGTGTTACGCCATTATGATGGTCAATGGAGCACGGCGACAGCAATCTGATACGCTCAAGACAAACCGAGACCGCTGAAAGACCTCCAAGAATTGGTCAAACTCTCTTGCTGTCAACAAAATCCGAGACGCCTTCGGTGGAGTGCTTACCACCCACCGGACTTCCGTGGACCAAGACAGGGTCCCCTGGAGACGAAGTTAGGACGCGCAGCTATCCTGAGGAATGGGTCATCAAGATGTAACTGATGCGAGGGCATATAGACATCTTCCTCAAACAGGAGGCCGATATATTAACAACAAGCATTAATGCTACACACTGACTAACCAGTACATACCTCTAAAGCAATACCAAAAAGAATAACTGCAAAGTAGACTGGATGAACACCTCTGCAATGGCCAACATCAGAAGAACGATTTTGAACAAATATTTCAGCAGAGTTGAAGAAATATATTTGCCACTTATATTGGAGGTTATAGTTGTTTTGTTGTAAGTGTTGTTGTTGTTGAATGTTCACAATGAGTACGATTACTCTTTTGTGCGTACTGAAAATTGCGTTTGACGGCGGGTTACAGTATCTTTCCTCACATCCCGAGCGCGCTGATGAAGGTGGATCGAGATTCATCATGCGGTTGTGCTATGCTTGGCTTCATCTGAGTATCACTCACTACTAGAGGGATCACGTCAGTCTTCTATCTAGTTACTCTGGCTGCCATAAAACCCGCCAGTTCCCATAGAGACCTGCGTGGAAGTAGTGTAGGGTCTTGGCCAGTATATATTCCAAGACAAACATCGAACATCAATTTTCAGACTAAGTATAGGACACTACTTACTCAACTCCAAAAGGAATAGAATAGACCAAATCAACGATTCAAACTTTAGACACAGTCAATACCCATCTGAAGCGATGTCCTGCCCATCACTGTAAGAGCTCCTTCTGCCCTTCAACACAATTGAAAACACTCTTTATGACAGACCCAAAACAACGTATCGGACATACAATACCACATTATGGATTGCAAAATCACCAACTGCGCATCTACTAGTCGTGCGTGATCCTGGTCCTTGTGTATGGCTCAGAGATCTGGACCCTGAAAAAAGCGACACCTCGAGACTTGAGGCCTTTCATATGCGAAATCAGCGACACATCCTTGGCATTCGTTGGTACGACTTCGTCCGGAATGTAGATGTTTCTGCAAAAACACATCTCCCCCCTGTCTTGGTTATTATGGAACGTCGCCGCATTTCCCTGTTAGGTCATTTTGTCCGACTGGACAGTGAGGTCCCAGCTCACCAGATTCTTCAAAAGACAGTCAACAGTGCTAACGGCCTCCACCCTGCCGGCTGGAAGTGCCGGAGAGGTCTTCCTCGAAACACGTGAATCCAACCGGTAGCAGCCTCCCCATCTGTCTTACAGGAGGCCTGGCAGCACGTAGTTACAACTGGACATGGTGGTATTCATCCGACGCAACGGGCCTCAGACGCCTAAGCGAACATTATTATTATTAAATGCCGACACTCAGTGATGCAGCACAAAATCGTTCCAATTCAAAATATTGAGTTTTCAACAAATTGATATTCACAAATTTGAGCTGAACTTCTCAAATGAACGTGAAATTACTTATCCGTATGATCTCATAAGATCTCTTATTCTCATTTGTATTGCTGTTGTTTGTGATGTGTCCCAAACATATGTCACCAAGGTCATGACATCTTCGGGCTGTATCGCTGGTGGAGATTGAAAGCTGGTAGACAATGAAATATGCATGACCTCCTACGTTTTAACTAATGCAATGAATTTGTTGTTTTCGTGCACGGTTAATAAGTATGTCTGTGAATATGTTAAACATGTGTGTCGGTGTCAATGCTCATGTGTTATGTCTGGTTAACAGCCGGTGCAAATTTGCGTGATGTGTGCACAAATACATTTGGATGGTTGTTGTTGTTTGCGAATGCCTACAATGAGTAGTTTACTCTTTTGTGCGCCATGACAAGGACATTAAGTGGCAGCTTGCATTAGCTTTCCTCACATCCCGAGCGTGCTGATGAGGGTTCTGGGTCCTCAAGGCGGTTGTACTATGATTGTCTTCATCTGCGTGTCGCTCACTACTACGGGGATCACGTCGATCCCTTACGCTGTTAGCCAGGCTGCCACGAAACAGCCGCTTCCAAGGTGGGCTACCAGGAAGTCGAGGTGAGGGTCTTGGCCAGAATATTATGCCTGGCCCTGACTAACATGTCTGATCAGTATGTTGTGCCTGACCAAACTCTCATCCGTCTGGGTGGTATATGTGTGTGTAAATGTGTGCTAATATGTGTATTTCAGTGTGTTGTGTGTGTGTATTGCCCAAAACACCCCTGTGGCGTCTCCATGTAGGACAGTCTTTTTCCACCATTGTTTTCGACAGCCAGTTGCAGCATCCGTGCAGACGGGGGGACATCCTGGGAAAGACGACCTACATGACCGAAGATAGAGAAGCGGCAAAGATCCATCATACTCGTCGAATCAATGCTCTGGAGATGTGTTTGTGGAACGGCCGCAGTGTTGATAACTAGGTCATACCAGTGGATTCCAAAGATGGGCCTCTGACAGCGGTTATGCAAGGCGTCAAGGCTCTTTTGATCTCTTTGCAAGACCGTCCACGTTTCGGATCCATACAGAAAGATTAGAATGACACAGGATTTGTAAAGGTGCAGTTTTATTTCTAGGGAGAGCATCTGCTATACCAGACTCTGCGCATTGAGTGCATAGGCGATGCTGCCACACCGATCATTGGGTCAATATCAAGACTGCTACCTACGTCAGAGGTCTGTCTGCTGCCCAGATAGATGAATTCCTCTGTAGGATCGACATGGTTGTCATTTGCGGAAATTCCTGTCGCAGATAGACCATCAAACAAATTTTGGATTTAGGTCTTCGTCCATGAAATATTGAAGCCGAGATGTAAAACTGATCATGCAAGGTGCTTCAGGAAACATATCAGTGCATGTGAGTATGAGCTTGCTATGGGGAAGTCGTCTGTATAATCAAGGCATGTCACATTTATATCTACGTTGGTGATTGTGGGTTGTGCGCTTCCATCTGTGCAAGGATTCAATCAGTACCACCCCATTCAGCGATAGAGCGAGAACACATCTCTCACTGACTCGAGAAGAAATATGGCCTTGCCAGCGATGTACTGGCCGATGACGATTCATTCATTGGTATTACAGTAGAGCTTCTTAATTAGCTCCTTCAAGATGTCTGCGACTCACACACATTGTATTGTTTTCCGCAAAGCTGGTCTTTCCAAGGAGTTGAAGGCAACCCGGAAGTAGACATTGGTAAAGTGGAGGGGGCGCCTGAGCTCGCGATGCATTTCCGGGATGAGGCGAAGTGCGAGTATTGCACACATTGTGGGGCTACAACCGTTGACACGCTACTGTTGTGGGCGTTGTTGTCTCTTCAGCAAATGTTCTAGCCTGGCAATCAATACGTGGGCATAGACCTTACCGGAAACTGTCAGCAGTGTGATAGGCCTGTAGCTATTGTATTAATAGCAGGATACCTTCCCCTTACAGAGGTTTATAATGATCCCTTCAAACAATGTAGCAAGAACGCGCCCAGTAAAACAAATCGTTGTGAACAGTTGATGCATGACTGTGGCGAGGGAGTCTCTGTGGTGAAGTGGTCAAGCTGTTTGCCTCGTGTTCAAATGGTCGGGGTTCGATTTCGAGCTGCGACGATCAGTCCATGATGTCGATTTATTCCGGAGATCCCTGGGTTCATCGCTGTAGCTACGGAGTTCGTGCTTTGTGCGATGCTCTCGACAGATGGGGTACCCATCTGCCGAGAGAGACCGAGCTAAAATGGGGAGAAACCCCGAGGCCCCCGCTTAAATTATTTTTGTTTTTTTGTTTTTTTTGTGGTCATCGGCTACAGATCATATTTCAGCAGTGTCAGCAATCCGCTAGCTACTTTCAACAGATAAATAAATCTGGCAACACTCCCTGCACGTCAATAGAGAAGATGAGAAAAAGATGGATCAAGTGTTACAATGACGCCCTAAACCACCTTTCCACTGGTCCACCACCGGACTTACTCCGGATATCCCATCTGCAATTCTTAACAAAATATAAATACTGACCACAGCTAAAGTCAGGGCTGTCTAACACAGTTTGAAAGTTGACAGGGCAGCGGGCTCAGACGACATCCCTCTTGTGTTAATATATATGCGTGTTATTTGTGTGTCAGTATGTGATTATATCCTCGTGTTATATTTGTATGTGCGTCAGTGTGTCTTAATATTCATGGGCTTTATATGTGAGTCAGTGTGTGTTAATATTCATGGGCTTTATATGTGAGTCAGTGTGTGTTAATATTCATGGGCTTTATATGTGAGTCAGTGAGTGATAATATTCATGAGCTTTATGTGTGAATTAGTGTGTGTGAATATTCATAGCCTTATGTGTGAATTAGTGTGTTTGAATATTCATGGGGTTTATATGTGAGTCAGTGTGTGTTAATATGCATGGGCTTTATGTGTGAGTTAGTGTGTGTTAACATCCATATGTTATATATGAGTCACTGTGTGTGAACATCCATGTGTTATATGTAAGTCAGTGTGTGTTAATATTCATGGGCTTTATATGTGAGCTAGTGTGTGTTAACATCCATGTGTTATATAGGAGTCATTGTGTGTTAACATCCATGTGTTATATGTAAGTCAGTCTGTGTTAAAATTCATGGGCTTTGTATGTGAGTCAGTGTGTATTAACATCTATGTGTTATACGTGTGTACTAGTGTATGTTAATATCAGTGTGTCAATGCCAGTGTGCATAACTATTCCTCGTATGTTGTATGTGTGTGCCAGTATGTGTATCTTTAATGTTTACGCAAGTGTGAACATATCTGCCGCTGGAGTTTATAATTGTATTGTAAATGTACGTGTATTGGTGCATGCGAGATTGTGTACGTATATATGGGCGTGTAAGAGTGTGTACGTGTATGTATGCATGCAAGAGAGTGTACGTGTATGCGTGCATGCAGGAGTGTGTACGTGTATGTGTAAGAGTGTGTTCGTGTATGGGTACATGCAAGAGTGTGTACGTATATGTGTAAGAGTATGTACGTGTATCCCTGAATGAAATAGTGTGTACGTGTATGTGTAAGAGTGTGTACATGTATGCGTGCATGCAAGAGTGTGTACGTGAATGTGTAAGAGTGTGTACGTGTATGCGTGCATGCAAGAGTGTGTACGTATGTGTGTGTGTGTAAGAGTGTGTGCATGTATGTGTGCATGCAAGAGTGTGTACGTGTATGCGTAATAGTGTGTACGTGTATGCGTGCATGTAAGAGTGTGTACGTGTATGTGTGTGTGTGTATGCGGCCTAGTAATATGTATGTGATCAACTACACTTACGGAGTAGTTCATAATATCAACAATAAGATAGATGAAATATTGACCACATGTGAATAAGAGAGAGAGAGAGAGAGAGAGAAAGAAAGAGTGAGAAAGAGAGAGCTATAGAGAGAATGAAACAGCAATATATATATATATATATATATATATATATATATATATATATATATATATATATATATATAGAGAGAGAGAGAGAGAGAGAGAGAGAGAGAGTGAGCGAGAATGAGAGTCGTCTAGGCAAGTGGAAATTACGCACCCTAGGCATGACAAACAAACAGATGTATGAATGAAAGGTAAAGTATGCGCAATTGTAGTCACTGCCATCTGAGATTAAGTGTTAGATGCCTCATTGTACGAGGCAGCAGCTTATTTATAAGGGGGAGTGGCCTTTTCCTTTCCTAGCTGTCTGTCTTTCCTTTCTTAACAGAAAGTCAGGTACACATTTAAACTGGGGCGACTGGAGCGTGCATGTAATGGGAGTTTAACCCAGTATCTTTACCACAAAAAGCGAGTATCTACAACTACGGTAACCAGAAGATATGCATACATTGGATTAACTGTAAAATCAATTAGGAAAAATATTTACTACGAAATAAATACCCTTGGTCTGAGTAGCGCAGCAAATTGTTTCAGACCAATGAACCTGATTCTGCCTGCACCTGTCGCTCATGCAGGGTGTGTAGGTGCGCTCAGAACTAATCATTACACAATGGCATAAACAAATGAGATCATAAACTCTCATATAATCCCATTTGAATGTCGTGAGGCCATTGAGAAATAGGCCCATACTTTCTTGACCAACTGGACACTAGAAGTAATGTGGTCTGCATCCTGTGGGCCGTCTTTACTTCCCCAGACTTGCTCTGGTACACAATGTTTGAGGCTACATCGACTCCGGAAACCTTTTCCGATCGAAATAATAGCCCACACAAATTGAGGATTGGGGGGTAGGGCAGTAGCGTATAAGGGATAGCACCTCGCGGCAAAAGGCAGTCACTTCCTAACAAAAAAGGATGGCCTGGACCCTACTTGGTTCCCCCGCTCCTGCCTAACTCACGTATGGCTCCTAGAGTCTGCTAACAAACAGCAGCGCCACCCCTCGGGCAACGGCTTTGACTGGTCGACTAAACTACGTGAGCAATCGTGGAGGAAAACCAGGGCGCAAATCCTTTCATGCATGGGAGGAGCACAACATCCCTGACTGACGCCCGCACAACATCCCTGACTGACGCCCGCACAACATCCCTGACTGATGCCCGCACAACATCCCTGACTGATGCCCGCACAACATCCCTGACTGACGCCCGCACAACGAGATGGAAAACTTGATCAAAGCCCGGATAGGGAAGATCCGATAGTCGTGTAAGACAGCTTTCCTAGAAGAGACAACACTGAACCCAAACAACTGCTGCCCTGCAGGCAGGCTGGGGACAGCCATGGGATAGGGAGGCGGCCCCGAACAAATGCATGCTGAAGTCGGATGCACTGGGCTACGGCGCATAAAACAGTGCAACGACGTCGCAGAGAGGTAGGATGTCCTACTGCTCTGGCCACACGGCGTCACAGAGAAGTGGGATGTCCTACTGCTCTCGCCACACGGCGTCACAGAGAGGTGGGATGTCCTACTGCTCTCGCCACACGGCGTCACAGAGAGGTGGGATGTCCTACTGCTCTCGCCACACGGCGTCACAGAGAGGTGGGATGTCCTACTGCTCTCGCCACACGGCGTCACAGAGAATTGGGATGTCCTACTGCTCTTGCCACACGGCGTCACAGAGAGGTCGGATGTCCTACTGCTCTCGCCACACGGCGTCACAGAGAGGTCGGATGTCCTACTGCTCTCGCCACACGGCGTCACAGAGAGGTGGGATGTCCTACTGCTCTCGCCAAACGGCGTCACAGAGAGGTGGGATGTCCTACTGCTCTCGCCAAACGGCGTCGCAGAGAGGTGGGATGTCCTACTGCTCTCGCCACACGGCGTCACAGAGAGGTGGGATGTCCTACTGCTCTCGCCCCACGGCGTCACAGAGTGGTGCGATGCTGGCTGGTGATAATGCGTTCTGATTAAATGACTAAACTAATTGATTTGTTGAGAGTCAATGTAGACACTAACTGGGGTTGTCCCCACTGTCTACCTCAACGTGGTGTTGCGAATTCGGTCACAGATTGTCATTACGGCTGCACTTCTGAGACAGCGCATGTTACAGCTCTGGATCTTAACTCTCAACGGTTGTCAGTAAGGACAAAGATTGACATTGGTAACACAATGTAGGAAAAAATAGTGTATTTATCAGCTTCCTCTTAGTTGAAAGAAGCACTCTAGTGTTTCAAAATCGGTGCAATTTGATAGTGGACACTGTTCATCTTCTGTATTCTACGTGCAATCTCTATGCCCATTCTGCTGTCCTCTGTGAACATTGAACCTAGGTATGCGAACTCCTGTACGTGCTCGATATTAATGTCACTGATGTGGGACACTTTTCTGCAATTTTCCACGTGAAATGAACATAATCTCTGTCTTTTCTAGGTAGATCTTCGTGTCATATTCGTTACAATCGAAATGGAGATAGTTCAGGTGGTGTTGTAGGTCTTCTCCATTTTGGTAAAAGATGACCTGTTCATCATCAAACAACAGTTAATCAATATCGCAGTTCATATAAATACCTTAGTCGAGTTAGCCATTACTACCACCATCATTATCTTCGTCCTCATCTTCATTATCGATCACAAAAATTACACCGCTCCATTGCCGTCTTTATCTGCCCATATGTTTCTTGTTTTACTACATACAGTTGTACTATCATCACAACCGGTACTAGAAACACTCAGAAATCAAATGCAACCGACCTTTGATGGGAAGATGGCACGTGATCGGATCTCAAATTTCATCCTTTGTCTTTCGATTTAGTTATAATAATATAGAGCGTGTCTGTCTTTTGTCGTTTATAAGCAACAATGGAGACTGTCAGAGATAAGTAAAAGGAACAATATGATTGGGGCTGCAGAGGTGCAATAAAATAAGAAACTTATGACAGAACACTAACAAAACAACAATATTAAAATCCTGTTACTTGCATCTTTCCAGTGGTAACTACAGCAACCGCAGATTATTAGCGGGGTAAAGTGTTATATAGACATTTGATTGTAATGTGTCTCGGGCAGAGAGAGGAGACTAACGTCTGGACAGACAAAGATACTAATCAGGCTATGTTAGGGTCGCGTGAAACATACTGATCAGGCTATGTTAGTCAGGGTCGGGTGAAACATACTAATCAGGCTATGTTAGGGTCGCGTGAAACATACTGATCAGGCTATGTTAGTCAGGGTCGGGTGAAACATACTGATCAGGCTATGTTAGTCAGGGTCAGGCAAAAAATACTGATCAGGCTATGTTAGTCAGGGTCGGGTGAAACATACTGATCAGGCTATGTTAGTCAGGGTCAGGCAAAAAATACTGATCAGGCTATGTTAGTCAGGGTCGGGTGAAACATACTGATCAGGCTATGTTAGTCAGGGTCAGGCAAAAAATACTGATCAGGCTATGTTAATCAGGGTCAGGCAAAAAATACTGATCAGGCTAAGTTAGTCAGGGTCAGGCAAAAATTACTGATCAGGCTAGGTTAGTCAGGGTCAGGCAAAACATACTGATCAGGCTAAGTTAGTCAGGGTTGGGTAAAATACACTGATGAAGGCTATGTAGGTCAGGGTCGGGTGAAACATACTGATCAAGACACCCAAATCACTTCCATGCAGTTCTCTCTGGAAACAGGATGTATCAAGTCAATCTGATTGATGAGGTGGAGATTGACGTGATCCTAGTGGTAGTAAACGAAACGCTGATGAAGCTAAGCATAGCACAACAGCGTGGAGGACCACTGTCCACCTTCATCAGCACGCATGGGATGTGAGGAAAGCAATCCGCCACTTAACACCCTATTCAGGGCAAACGAAAGTGTAAACATATTCATCGTTGACATTCAACAACATCAGTAATACTATGTCTCCGATTTCACCATTTGATCCGACCAGTTACTTCCCACCCAGCCGTGCCTTCCCTAACAGTAAACGAGGTATCTATCGACCCCTGAATGAACCGGTTTTGTCGCGGACAAGAACCGAAACGGGTCCTTCCGCGTGACAGACATGAGCTCTAACTACTGCTACTCAAAAGATCCTTAACACAGTTAATAGACAAACCAAAACTAAAAATATAGCTCGAAAATAAGAAATACAGTAACAGATTTCGATACAATGTAAGCTATTTGTATGTTGTACGGTCATTATGAGTGGCAGATGTGTATATCGTCTGTCAGTGGATTGGGGATGGTAAGTGAATCAAAGTTCAATGCGCGGTCTGTGCACATGGTTCGATGTTAGGTCTGGGATGTGGTTCGATGTTAGGTCTGGGATGTGGTTCGATGTTAGGTCTGAATGTGGTTCCCTGTTAGGTCTGGGATGTGGTTCCGTTAGGTCTGGGATGTGGTTCGATGTTAGGTCTGAGATGTGGTTCGATGTTAGGTCTGGGATGTGGTTCGATGTTAGGTCTGGGATGTGGTTCCATGTTAGGTCTGGGATGTGGTTCAATGTTAGGTCTGAGATGTGGTTCGATGTTAGGTCTGGGATGTGGTTCGATGTTAGGTCTGGATGTGGTTCGATGTTAGGTCTGGGATGTGGTTCGATGTTAGGTCTGAATGTGGTTCGATGTTAGGTGTGGTATGCAGTTCCATGTTAGGTCTGGGATGTGGTTCCATGTTAGGTCTGGTAAGTGGTTCGATATTAGATCTGGTATATGTATCTGCAGGTCGGCTTAGATAATCTGCAGAATTATGGAAATAACCCTATATTAACTAATCATATTTTAGTAAATCAGTTGCACTCCGGAATGTTTCAGTGGTGTCGTACTTTTGACGATATACATGCAGTCTAAAAAGTTAAAGGTAGTTCAACAGCTGACTTTGCTGTCGTTGATGAAGTGTTACAGACTTCATTGTATTTAACCTAAGCGCATGTTTAGATGGTGGGGTTATTTTCCTTCCTCAAGGTCTTTCCATTGATAACAATAGAACAGGGGCTATTTTACATCAGGTAGAAGGGCGCGAAGCGATAACGAGGACCGAACCGGGTACTTTAGTAGTGAGACGTTAGCGAACTACCACTTTGCTATATCAGGTGAGGTCAGGTCACGTCATCCCGTAACCGGTGAGGTCGTTTGGGAACACATAAAGACATCCTCACAACTCCACGCCACCCCTCTCTGTCAGATGCCGCTGCCCGTGACTCTTCTGGTCGGAGACTGGTCCATTCTTTTATGTTGTCCTCCAATCTCTTTTTCGGCCGGCCTCTTCGTCGTCTGCCATGCACCTTCCCGTGGAGGATTGTGTTTGTAAGACCACTTGACCTCGATATGTGACCGTACCAAGTGAGTTTCCTTCTTTTGACAGTTGCCAAGAGATCTTCGAAAGGCCCTATTGCTGTTGTAATTCTATCTCGTATTTCCTCGTTTGTAACTCGATCTGTGTACGTGACGTTTAAAAGTTTTCGGAAACATCTACTCCAAGGCCTGTATCCTTCGTTAAAGGTCAGCTGTAACTGTCCATGTCTCACACGCATAGAGGAATATTGACAGGACCAGTGTACGCATTAATCTGATTTTCGTGCTTAGTGCTAACCGTTTATCTTGCCAGATTTTGTTAAGCCGTGCAAGCGCCGCTATTGTCTGTGCTATTCTGGCCAACACTTCACATTTTGATTCTTCATCACTGACAATCGACCCAAGATATTTAAAACGATCAACCACTTCGAGTTCCTGACTGTTAGCTTTTATCTTGTTGTTGAAGCCCGTAGCGTTGTTGGTCATTAATTTTGTCTTTCCAGCGTTTATCTCCATACCATAGTCAAGAGCTGTTTCATCGAGCCTTCTGACCCATTCCTGAAGTTCTGCTTCTGAACCCGCCAACCCGTCGATATCATCTGCAAAACGAAGGTTGGTAATCGTTCGGCCCCCTATCTTGACAGTACCAACGTGACCTCCAAGTGCCTCACTCATAATTCCTTCAAGGAATTTATTGAAAAGAGTTGGAGAGAGTGTACATCCCTGTCTCATACCAACTGATGTGCGAAACCAGTCTCCTCGCCTCCCATTCACAAGAACTGTGCTAGACGCCTTGTTATACAGGTGTTCAAGGACCGTTATAATATTTCCGTTGATATCATACATCCTCATGGTTGCCCAAAGCGCTTTATGCCATACCCTATCAAACTACAGTGTTTGCTGCTGTTCTATATATTTCTCGCTTAGCAGCCTTAAATTAAATATATGTTCTGTAGTGCTTCTTCCCTGTCTGAACCCTGCTTGCTCCTCGGTAATAATGTTCTCTGCTTGGGGTTTCAATCGGTCGAGGATTAATCTGAGCATGCCCTTGCTAGGGTGGCTAATGAGACTTATTGCTCTGTAATTTTGGCACATCTTTAGGTTTACAGACTTATCTAACGGTATAACTATTGATTTCGTCCATAAGTCCGGCCAGTTTCCTGTCGCCCATATTTTGTTACAGATGTGTGTTAGGCCTTCCACCACTACCTCTCCACCTGCTTGTAAGAGCTCTGCTGGTATATTGTCCACGCCGGCCGCCTTCCCTCTTCTCAATGTCTTTACCGCTGCAATTACCTCTTCCTTCGTTATCAGTTGGTTATCCTCTATATTTGTTGGTGTTGGGGGGAATGTTTTCTCAGGTTTGTTTCGCCCTTCATAGTTGTATAGCTCGGAACAGTACTCTGTCCATCTTGCCAGTGCGTCATTTCCCTCAATGAGACACTTGCCGTTCTTATCATGTATCATAAGGTTCCTGCTTTGTCTTGGTGCTACCAGTTCTTTGACAACCTTGTATGCTCCTTTAGCATCCTTTCTGTTTAGTCTCTCTTCGATGTTTGCGCATTGCTCACATATCCACGCTTCTTTCGCCTCTCTCATCTTTTGTTGTATGGCTTTCTTGACCTCTTTATAACTGCCGACCTCCTCCGAAATTTTTTTTTAAAAACAATCTGCTATATAGAAGCTACGAATTAGTGTATATTGATAAAGACAACAGGTTTCGCGTTGTACTAATCACTTTATTAACTGTGAATGGATATGTTACACATATCTCAAATTGTTAGCTATTATTATAATTTACGTGAAGGGTTTATCTTAATTATGGCGAAATACGAAACCATTTGATCACATAATACATCAGTGTGTGGTTATTTGTGTATGGGTGTGTGTGTGTGTGTGTGTGCGCGTGTGTGTATGGAAAACAGGCGGGGGTAAAACAATCCTTTACCCTGTTCGAGATGAATACTTCATTTGTTTGTCTGTTAATGCAATGAAATGAAAAGGGGAAATATAGTCGAGTATTGCATAGTGGTTATTTAGGTGGGGGATGGGGGGGGGGGGAAATTGTATTTGATAGAGACGAGAATATGCTTACTGACACACTAGATGCATGTTGTAAAGGTCGCTTAATAGTATGGCCTAACCTGTGTTGGGTAGAAGATTCCTACACATACGCTAACATGTATACCATTCAATCAGTCCAACAGAGTGTAGAGTATCCTTCTGTTTTGAAAAAAAAGTATATAAACAATACCCCACATTTGATACATAAATAAAAAAGTGAATAACTTGTTGACAGGGAAGTGAAAGAACAATGGAGAAAGCACTAGCCGTTCTTTGTAGGTTTGCAGTAAGGTCGTCTTTGCTCGCCCTATCAAAAGTTTGCTTTTTTTCTTCATGTAAGGCATTTTTTTTACTGCCTGAGACAAGTAAGTATTTTGGTCTTCTTCTTCTTCTTCGTTTGCTCTCAATCTCCCGCTACCAAGCCATGAAAATGACTTTGCAAGTAGCAGGATGTAGTCCGGAGAACGGAATGCGTTGTGTGGTAGTTTACAGCTTCAATACGATATTTGCACCTTTCGATGCAACACATCTGTCTTCAGCAGACATTGTTATTACCGGGTTGCCTTCCCTTTTCGATCCCTTCTACTCACCCAGTCAGCTCAATTGCAGTCTGTTGTCCAGGATCACCGCGTGGAGGTGTAGAAACGTTTTGGCAGCTCTGGTTCGCTGGTTCTGACGATAACAGTCAGCTATGGGTCGCTAACCGCTGCTGCTCATGCGCTGCTCAACATCTTGATCCCGTCTCGGTCTTCTGTAATGTAAGATTCTCTAACTCCAGGTTTTCGGGCACCTCGATCTGCTCAGACTAAAAATATCATTTTAATCTGTGATTAACTATTCTCTCCGTGTCCACACCTCGTGAGACTGATTGGCTGGTAACTTTAGGCATTAGTCTTACATTTCCCTTTCTCTAATATAGTTTGTGTGATGGCATCTCTCCATTTTTGGGAAACCGCTCTCTTCGTTCAACTGAGGCGGAATATCTCAAGTAGTCTGGTCCTTACTATCAGGCTCAGACTGATAAGCATTTCATTGCTAATTTCATCTGGGCCTAGCGGGTGACGTTCTGGTGTTAAGCTCGAAAATAGCTTTCTGTAACTTTCCTAGTGTGATGGTTCTGCTCATTACAACAGAAATATATGTTCGTCCGTTGCTTGATCGCATTTATTTTCTCCTACCTCTCTGCTGGTCTTTGTTAATTTTCAAGAATTTTTCTCAACTGTATTCTTAAGCAAACATGTCTGCAGTACAGTAAGAATAATGCTGCCCTCGTCCAAATATTCGGTTTGAGCAAGGAAAATTCTTCGTTAAGATTTGACTAATCTCAATGGCTTCTGTTGTCGCCTTTTTTCCCCCAAGATTCAACACCTCCATTTTGTTGTAATTATCAAGTGAGGATTGAGACTCTGCATTCTGTCTAGCTCTTTCAATAGGTTTCTGCAATGTGCTAGACCAATGTGCATATTGTTTTGTTTTTTTGCAACATCTGTTGGAGTATTACACCACCTATATGTCTCTATTCTGCACTTTGAGATCAGACAGCTGCGTTTACGCCTGATGTCAGATAAAGACTACATTGGCAATTTTTTTAATTTCATCATGGAAAGGCTGGGCCTATGTTGAGAGTTACAGTCTAAACATAGAGAAAGATTGATGGATGGTCGTTACCTTCAATTTGATCTCTTACATCTTTACTTATGGGCCTAGGTATATCTAGTGTTGCGAATGAAAAATCTGGAGCTGAAATTGTACGCATCTTCTGGAGTATGTAAACGTTAAGGTCAGTCCCATGGCAACAACTGGGGTCGGGAATGAAGATAACTCTAAGTCGTACTGCACCCTATATGAGGTGGAGTGCCAGTTCCCTTTCTTGCTGTTTATACCTTCCCCAGCTCATAAGTCAGGTACCCATTTACAGCTTGGTCGACTGAGGCAGAAACAAACCACGCCGTGATTTTTTTGTTCAAACCCTGACGCGCTGCAATCCCAGTCTAAGCAAGCCAGTTCACTGTCGACTAGGCCACATGATCTAAGCGCTGTGCAATATGTTTTAGTGTTGGCTAATGTTATTGGATGGTCATCTTGCCTTGCTTGAACTATTATACCTCTGTGATCGAGATGGTTTGTAACTCCAGCCCTGGAAGTGGCTACTACAATCTCCGACTACCTTGAAGCTGGTGGTTGTTACCTGTACAGAGCTAAGATTCAGAGGTTTGGTGTTTGAACAGTATCAATTCTTCTTCTTCTTCTTCTTCTTCTTCTTCTTCTTCTTCTTCTTCTTCGTACGCTGTTTACAGCGATATTTACGTTGCACTGTTTTATTTTGTTAAGCCTGTGGCTCAGTGCATCCGATTTCAACAGGCGTTTCTGTAGGGTTGCCCTCCTTAGCCTTTGGCTGTCCCCAGCCTAACTGCAAGGCAGCAGTTGTTTTTGGTCAGAGTTGTCTCTCTTAGGAAGTTGTCTTGCAGGACTATCGAGTCTTCCCTACTCGTGTCTATAGGATTTGGCAATGATATGATGGACTATGTACTAGTTTGTACTATCCCGGAAGAGAGGCAGTCCAGTGTGACTTTGTCCCAGGATCGTCACGTCCTGCCAGAAACGTAGCATATGCATTTGAGTGAGGTATCTCTTTGCTCCCTTTATTTTCTCGGCTCATCTGCAGTGATGGTACGCCTAACATTCCCCGCCACCCGGGAGGTTGTCACAATAGGGCAGGAGGTGCAATGTCCGCTGGACTGCATCTCTTCTGCGTCCATTGGGATGACTGATAGCAGACAGAGGCAAAGAGCGAGGTAGGAGTGCATTTTACCAGATGCATTTCTGCGGCTCGACCGGGTCGGACTGAGACGCAAGCCCCAGCCATGTCGTAGCCTCCCATCACAGCGGTGCTGAGATTTAGGGCAGGATTCTGGCTTAGAGGGGACAAGCCTGGTCATTGCACGGTGATGTTGTTCGCCTGGTGTGCGGACATATCTCATGGTCAAGGGTTGAGTCTCAGCAGTTCGCAGTGAGGTAGCTGATCTACTGCTTAGGGCACCCCGATCTAGAACTAAGTCTTCTACAAATGGTTTCATACCTCATGGCCGTATGGGGTGAACATCGAGCAGCTTCCCGCCTGCTTTGATCGGCGGACGGCAGAGACCTCATTCTGCGGCTCGACCGGGCGGGAGCCCCAGATCCCAATTATGTCGAAGCCTCCCTTTGCAATCGTGTTGAGCTTTTGGGCGAGATTTTGGCTCAGAGGCGTTCGGCCGTAATCCCTCACATTGTAGCCTCGCGCCGTTGGCTTATCAGCCTAGTACGTGAACCAAATGTCTGCGGCTCCTCTCGAGTTGAGTAGGATTACCGTAACAAAGCCCTGTCATTAGTAGGGTAAAACTGACCTGTCTTCCGATGGTCTATTTCCAGCACCCGTTCAATATTAAACCGGACGTATCAATAGAGGGCTTTTTAGTTTGTCAATGACCAAGTTTCTGGAACCTGCGATTTCTGCAAGGTTAAGACCAGATTACCACAGCAGACGCTCTTTCATTGGGGGGTTAAGAGACTGACCTGTCTTCCGTGGGTCTAATAGCAGCACATGTTCACTATTAGACCCCACGAAGGTGCTCTCGATTTGACAGTCATTCTACATTATTGGCGTGTCAAGTCGATTTAAGCCGCAGGCTCCACTCCTGGTGGTGCCATTCCGTCAATTCCTTTAAGTTTCAGCTTTGCAACCATACTTCCCCCGGAACCCAAACACTTTGGTTTCCCGGAAGCTGCCCACAGAGTCATCGAAGCAACTCCTGCGGATCGATAGTCGGCATCGTTTATAGTCAGAACTACGACGGTATCTGATCGTCTTCGCGACTCTGACTTTCGTTCTTTATTAATGAAAACATTCTTGACAAATGCTTTTGCAGTAGCTCGTCTTGCGGCGATCCAAGAATTTCACCTCTAACGCCGAAATACGAATGCCCCCGTTTATCCCTGTTAATCATTTCCTCCAGTTCCGAAAACCAACAAAATAGAACCGAGGTCCTATTCCATTATTCCATGCACCATTATTCAGGCAGCCGAGGCCTGCTTTAAACACTATAATTTTTTCAAAGTAAACGCGCCGGCCACCCAGGACGCTCAGCGAAGAGCACCCGTGGGAAAGAGCCGGCAGACGGTAGGGCAGGAGACAACTGGCAGTGAACCGGCGCGAGCCGGACCGCCCGCCTGCGCCTGAGATCCAACTACGAGCTTTTTAACTGCAACAACTTTAATATACGCTATTGGAGCTGGAATTACCGCGGCTGCTGGCACCAGACTTGCCCTCCAATAGATCCTCGTTAAAGGGTTTAAAGTGTTCTCATTCCAATTACAGGGCCTCGAAAGAGTCCCGTATTGTTATTTTTTGTCACTACCTCCCCGTGCCGGGAGTGGGTAAGTTGCGCGCCTGCTGCCTTCCTTGAATGTGGTAGCCGTTTCTCATGCTCCCTCTCCGGAATCGAACCCTGATTCCCCGTTACCCGTTACAAACATGGTAGGCATGTCACGTACCATCGACATTTGATAGGGCAGACATTTGAAAGATGCGTCGCCGGCACATGAGGCCATGCGATCAGCACAAAGTTATCCAGAGTCACCAGTGGGGACGCCGCAACCCCGCGAGGGGAAACGACGATTGGTTTTGAACTAATAAAAGCGCTCTTTCCGCGAGGGTCGGAGCTTGGTAAGCATGTATTAGCTCTAGAATTGCCACAGTTATCCAAGTAGGATCGTGTCATCTAAGGAACCTCGACTGATTTAATGAGCCATTCGCGGTTTCACCGTGAGACAGTGTGAACTTAGACATGCATCGCTTAATCTTTGAGACAAGCATATGACTACTGGCAGGATCAACCAGATATCTGTCGGAGACGTACGTACCGCACACACCGGTCGGCGGAGGACGGGTGTGTAAAAAGCCTCACTGGGACAGCCGCAGGGACCGACTGACGAACGGACGGACGGTTGTTTCCCCCCCCCCCGTCCCTCACTCCGTCGACCTAGGACTGCCTGACAGGGGCGCCTACACACTCCAGACGACCGACCGACCGGGCTCGCTCGAGTTGGGATGGCAGCGCTCGGTGCAGAACGGATCCCAACGACCCCGGCGATGAATTTCACTGGGACTAGAGACAATTTGGCCTGCCGGCCTGCCCTTCTCCCGAGGGTTGGTCCCCGAGAGAACACAGGGCCTTCGGGCACGATTTCTGCTTTCCATTTGCCGGTCAGAAGCTCTTTGCGAGAGTCTGACCACCAGCGAGACGAACTGTCGAGCTCTGCAGAAGCCTTAGATAAATCACCACCGATTGACAACGTTTCTCGATACGGACCAGAGCAGCGCACCTCGGCGGAGGAGACGCCAAAAAAAACCGCATCCCGATACCTCAACGGGGAAAGGCGGGCAAGCGTTTTCCGCAAGCCCGCGCTATCGCTCCGCCTGGCGGGACTGAGATCGCTTTACGAACACTGGTTGAAATTGAATCGCGGCGGCGAGACAACTACCCCAGGTCAGTATCAATTCAGTAGATCTGTATTCTCCTTGTCTAATTTGAATTGGAGTAGTCGATATTCAGCTGCACTCAAAGATGGTTTCCTTTCATGTGCTTGAATGTTATATCTTATAAGGATGTGCATTCCACCTCGCCGTCTGTCTTGTCTCTCTTATTTAAAGCACATATATCCTCAAATAGCTCCGCTGCCCCGCAGAGAGCATGTCGCAATAGGCGACTAACTGTGTGACATGGCATAGCACTGGTCATGGTTAGGTGGTTTGTTAAGAGCAGAATAGATGGCGTCCAACAGGCTGCGGTTCTACTTTGCTCTAGTGTTTGAGTATATTCAGATGAACTCGTACATCGGTCAGTGGCACTTACTTATCCCAACACAGCGGAGTAATACACTGCTGAATCCTTGCCCGCTAAGCAGTAAATCCTGGCTACTTCCGGCTGACGCCAGAGCTGGGACCTGCAAAGGGACAATAGTCTTTTTAGAAGTTCAGGTCAACTAAAACTAAGACTAAGATATCATCTAATTGTGGAGCCTTGATCAATTTTCAAATAAGTATCTCGTATATCCTAAACACTAACTTGCTTATCAAATAAGATGTTTTGCAACTATGTCTTCCTACTGCACGCAGTCTGCCTACATGCTGTTCACGCCCTCTGCATGTCATTGCATTATAAAAAGTGTCCTTATCGGATTCCCTCTTTCTGTGTTGCTTAGATCAGAAACTCCCCTCCGCCGTCCCCCGAGTTAGTAAAACGGTCTAAAGGGCCCTCCAGTAACTGAAGGTTGGCTCCATCGAGGCTCGCAGTACGACATTGCACCTGTCTAGTGGAGCTCCACGGAGAGAATACTATCTCGAGATTTATTTTGCTCTGTCATCTGTATGGAGATAGAGTTGAGTGATTTTATGGTTTCCGATGCGTCTCGTGGTCCGATTTCGCCGTCTATTTGGGTATTTTCACTGGGAGATGGAGAGCGAATGGGGGTGGGGTCATCTTTACCTCAACTGGCTGAGGGAAAATGATGTCACCTGATCCTCGTCTGCTGTGCCATCAACCGTCCTGCTAAGGGTTGAAATCCTAACCTTCAGCTGGATTATTGGGGAGAACAGTGTCCACAACTTTTGTAAGTGAGATGGGATTGAGCATGAGTGGCTAAGAGACATCATGACACCTATATCCGCATCGTGTTCGATCAGGACCACCTCCATTATCTGATTGCCATCCCCACGAGAGCCTATGTCTTCATGTTCGATTTCTAATCTGTGGTTACGTACAAATGATACCTAAGTCTGCATTAGCCTGTTCCCGGCCGGTCTTAACAGTCACGCTTGATCTCCTCTTAGTAAGGAGTAGTAAAAGGCAACAATTCACCAACAAATGTCACTGAGAATACCTCGAGTCTGAAATGACACCAACAGAGAACGAAGTGACCTAATTGTATGAAGCAATAGCTCAGGTCTTTCCAAACATACTTCTGGTATTTGTCTTCCAACGTTATGGTGGAATGATGGCTCGAGTACCGAACGAAGGCAAATTGTTTGCAAATTGTATCGTGGACATCAGAACCGAGCCGAATATGTTCAGGACTGCCTCAATATTTACACAATAAAAGTGGCCAAAATTCAACCCACAGGGACAGGGCGAATGTTGACATTTGCCAATGATATCCTAGCGCAAATGATTGGCTTAGCCAGGTAAGAGTAGTCAAAGACATCCAGGAAACCTTGCAAGCAATCTCACAGTGGTGCGGCGACTCAAACTCCAGGATCAATCCGAACAAGGCCTGCATGATGTGGTGCTCTTTGGATAATTCCACAGTAAAGGCCGAGCTCCCAGGCATCACTTTTAATGGTTGCCCCATTGACAGGTGCGACAGGTTGAAATACCTCGGAGTGACTTTTGATAGCAGTCTTTCCTATATCCGCCATGTTGACCACATCGTACAAAGATGCAAGAGAGGGCTAGGAGAACTCAAGACCATGTCTGCTGCAGACTTGGAACAACGCCTCCTGTTCACCCTATTTCGTCAGGTCGTGTTGTCTGTCATCGATTACAGGACTAAGCATCCTCACACTATCAAGAACACAGTGTGAAAGGTTGGACCGCATTCAGAACGAAGGTTGCGACTGGTTCTGGGCTGCACTAGAGATACCCCGATTGTGATGATGCGTTACATGCTGGGATTGTTATCGGTGACATACATTCATAAACTAGCACACGTTAAAGCCTATATGAGTGTCATCACAGACACGCGGCACCCTCTGAACAGAAGTATCTCAAACATCAAGGGATTAATAATCAAGAGAGGGTCGTCATGGATGGCACAGGCTAAGACAACAATCGGATACGTCACTCCAGCTGAGACGATAGCAAAAGGGGAAGAATGAGTCCACACTGGTTACCAAAAAAAGAAAAAGGCAGCACAGATCCAAATGGATACAGGCCTATCAGTCTATTGAGCTGTGTAGGTAAACTGATGGAGGGCATGATAAACACCAGACTGATATGGCACCTGGAAGCAAAACACATATTAATTCCACAGCAAGCAGGATTTAGACAACACACATCCACTGAGGACTAGATCACTCTCACAGCTCAGAAAATAGAGGATGCTTACCAAGAGAAAAAGCATACAGTAGCGGTTTAGGTGGATTTAGAGAAGGCATGTGACAAGGTGAAAAGAGGGACTTAAACTCAAGCTACGAAGAAGTGAAGTATCTGGGAAAATGTACAGATGGATCAGCCACTACCTCGAAAACAGAACAGCCAGAGTCCAAGTACAAGGGCAGATGAGCAAAAAGGTGAAACTGGAGCAAGAAGTACCCCAAGGGGGAGTACTGTCACCAACACTTTTTCTGGTGTATTTAAACAACATCATAGACAATATACCAAGAAGAGTCCACAGCTCAATGTTTGCAGACGATCTGGCTATGTGGACCTCTGAAGAAAATCTCATCGTAGCAAACAATCGGATGCAGCAGGCCCTAACATCGCTGGAGGAGTAGGCTGGTCAAAATAAAAAATGAAAAACAACATGTACGATATTATCCCTTTCAAATAAACCGCCGAAGACCAAAATAAATCTAAATGGCAAATATCTGCGGCTAAACGACATCCCAAACTACTTTGGCGTCACATTTGATCGGCGCATGACATGGAAAAGTCAGATCGAGAGAAACCGAATGAGAGCAAGACAAAGAATGGCAATCATGAGGAAACTTGCTGGCACAAGCTGGGGAGCAGACGAAAGAATACTGAAGAAACTGTACACTGGAAGAGTGAGACTAGTTCTCGAGTATGGCATTGCGGCAGGGGCAACAGCAGCAAAGGCGAACTTCGATAAAGTTAGCAAACTTCAAAACCAAGCCATGAAAGTTATAACAGGAGGCATGACGTCAACGTCAATTGTAGAACTTGAAAAGATTACAAATCTGCAATCCATGACGGATAGAAGAGACAACAGAGTCCAGCAGCAAGCAGAGAAACTCAGAAGACTGACAGACCATCCAATGCTTCAGAGACTAAATAGATTTGGAAAAGGGAAACTAAAGCCGAGAAACTTTGCAAAAATAGCCAAAGCAAAGATGAGCGAAGACCCTATGAACACCATAACAACACCGAAGCCCATCCCTACTGTACGCCAACCCATCTGGAAGCAGCATATCATTCCAGAGGCAGTAGAAAATATACCAGGTATTGGAAACAAGAACAGCCAGACTGAAAAAGAAAGAAGAGACATAACCCTGAGGCACATAGTGTAAAACTACCAAAGCATGGACTGGACCCATGTGTACACCGACGGTTCTGTAACAAACACAACACAGAATGGAGGGAGAGGGGTATTCCTGAGCCTAACAAATGGTAGAAAAATAACACTGTCAGCGGCAACTAGAAAATTCTCAAGCAATTTCAGAGCGGAGGCAGAGGCACTGATGGCTGCAGTAGAAGCAATGTTGACAGGCGAAAGCAATGAAACCAGATAGTCCTGTTTACACTTGTCCTGTCCATGGTTACAGCAGAAAAATACAGAACTTAATGATTTAAGAACAGTACTCTGTCAACTATGCCAGCAGTCCGCACCAAAAAGAGTAGTAGTACAGTGGGTTCCATTCCACTGTAACATTCAAGGCAATGAGGAGGCAGACAGACTGGTAAAAGAAGGTGCAAGATTACCACAACCAGATTCTAGTGTGACCTACGAAGAGTCCAAAAGGTTTATTAGGGACAGATACATGGCCAAATTGGAAACAGAGCATACTGGCTACACAAAAAACCATGCCTATTACCAGTTGAACAGAAGAGAGCAGGTCGTGGTCTTCAGACTCCGCACAGGCCACAACAGACTGAGGTACCATCTATTCAATAAACTGAAAATAGGTGGCACTGACGAATGCACATGTGGTACAGGGAAAATGACCGCTGAACATCTGCTGCAAAATTGCCCAACATACGAGGACCAGAGAGCACATGTGGCCATCACCAGTGCCAACACTAGACAAGCTCTATGGCAGTGTCGACAGCCTGAGGATGACAGCTGCTTTCTTCGAACAAATTCAAGTTGACGTCTGACAGCTTACAAAGAAGAAGAATAAGAAGTCCACACTGGTGATAATCATCATAACCTTAGGCAAGGAATGCAGAGAACGGAGTAACGAGAGAGCAGAGCACGAGATAAATCAGCTGATAACTGAGAACACGCAGGAGAGTGAAGCTGTTATATAAACCGACGGATCAGTCGTGCGCAGTCAGATATCAGGCTGGGGATTCTCGGCTAGAGTGAGAGGAGAGGTCGTTGCTGAGCGCAGTAGGGCATACATGTCAACAAACTCCAGTATGAGAATGGAGACGGAAGCAGTGACTTCGCCGCTGAAATGGATATCTGAGACTTCTATAACAAAGGCAGTCATCGTGACAGACGCGCAAGCCGTACTTAAGAAAGTACAGAAGGGATAGCTTAGGTACGAGTGAATAGCTGCTGTTGAGGCCTCAAACCTCCAGGCGTTGACCCAGATCTACTGTCCTGCTCACGCCGGGGTTCAGGGCAATGAAAGAGCTGACGTCATGGCTCCACAAGCTCCCATCATGGGCACATTAGTGATGGATAGAAGTGACGTTTTGAAATCAATCAATGACGGCCTGCTGGATAAGGACACCGCAGGAGATGAAGTAGCAATCCACAAACTGCAAAGTTTCGACATTAAACGAGATTCGAGCGGAGTGGAGAGCATAAGAGGACGGAGCAGGAGAGTGTACAACCAGCGAGCTATAGGGACCATCAGCATCCATACCTTACGTCATTTGATGAGAGAGACTGAGCACCTATGGGTATGCCCTGAGTGCAGTGACGTCGATTCTTAGAAAAAGAAACAGAAAATGAATGCAGCCAAGTCATTCACCAAAGGTGTAAAGTATGGATGTGTGTCGTTAGCACCGACACTCCTTAGTATGACCTGTGCAGTTATACTTTCTGATGATATACATGGCACTGCTACCGACATGCATATCAGGCATAGGACGCATGGTCAGCTACTGAACCTGAGACGCGTGAAGCACTACACCAAAGGGAAAGAAGCTACCATCTTGGATCTTCTTGCCACTACGACTGCGTCTTTTACATATGCTGATAACAAGAACCTCTCTTGATCATGAAGGAGTTTCCAGCAGAGGGAACTCATTTTGGTCTTATTATCAAAACTAGGAAAAAAAGGTATTGTTCCAGTCTGCTCATGGGAAACCGTACAGCGAACCAAGTATCACTTTACACAATCAAAGAATCCAGGCAGTCGATAGCTTTACCTTCCTATGCTGTACCCTTGCATAAGAAGCGAATATAAATTCTGTCAACAATTGGAATAGAATCGCCAGTTTTGAGAGACTACAAGCAAATATTTAGAACCAACAAGGCATCAGTGTCGCCAGCCATCAAGGTAAAAGTGTATGGTGCTGTAATGGTAACCACACTCCTACATGTCTGCGAAACATTAACAGTGCATAGAAGACATGTCAGGCAGCTAAATCGTTTCCACATTAGCTGACCGAACAGGTTCCCGTGGATTAGATTCGAGACAAAGTGACCAACTATGAAATTTTCAACAAGTCAAACATGTTCGGTATCAATACGCTTCTGCGAACAGTGCAGATAAAATAAACGGGACATGGTGCCCGCATGTCAGACGAGTGATATCCCATGCAGCTGATGTACGTTGATCTCAGAACAGGAAGCCGCTCGTCAGAGGATAAAAGAAACGCTACAGACTGTATCTGAGGAGCTTCAACATTAATTACGCTTGCTGGGACACTTGCGCACCTGACGCACTAACATCACACAAAGTACTCGGATCGCCGAGCAGAATATCATCGTTGATGCTCAGAGAAAGCGAGCTATTCGAAAGAACAGAAGACATGACAACCACACAGCCAATCCCTTACATGTATGTCCCAAGTGCGACAAAGTCTGCCGCGTCAGGACGGATGTTGCAGTGACATAAGATTTCGTACACACGAAAATGTAAAGAAGTGGTCAGAACGAAGAGCATTTATAACATTCACAGTGGATTTTTCTTTTTCGTCGTTCGTCCTGAAAATCTGAAAATGAAGTTGTGATGTTGTGTCGTAGTTTACAGAGATCCTTCGATATCTGCCAGATTCATCAGACTTTAGCTTACTTTTATTGGATAACGGATTTGTCTTCTCACTTCGATCAGTATTATCTTAACCAGACTCCACTAGTGTAGCCCGTTTCTAGAGCCGCCGCTTGGAGGCGAAAGAGGGTCTTTGTCAGTTATGGTTCGCTAACCCTGATGCAAGCAGCCGACTATGAGTCGTTAGCTGTTGTCACCGCATGCACTGTGCTGTGTTTCAGATTCAGAATTGAAAATGTTAGATTAATCGAAGATTGATTGGTCGGCGTATATATTAATACGTAATCTAACCTATCTTTGTGATGTTTATTTCCGTTGTCAGGGTCCACCTGCATAGTTTATGGGACAGGAAAAAATGAGCCAGCAGTCGCCACAAATGGTACAGTTTAGGTTGTTTTTTTCCTCCGATCGAAATAAACCGAGAGATTGAACAAATGTTCTTGTGGTCAAAGATTGGCATCCAAACTGGTCGAATAGCGGCTGCGTAGAATAATAACAACCGGATATATGAATCTTAGCAAAGGTCTAGAGATACAATCTGGAGAATGAACAAACTAGATATATGAATCCAAGTGAAAGTCTAGAAATACGGTCTAGGGAATGAACAAACCAGATATATGGATCCAAGTGAAATTCTAGAAATACGGTCTAGGGAATGAACAAACCAGATATATGAATCTTAGCAAAAGTCTAGAGATTCAATCTGGAGAATGAACAAACCAGATATATGAATCCAAGTGAAAGTCTAGAAATACGGTCTAGGGAATGAACAAACCAGATATATGAATCCAAGTGAAAGTCTAGAAATACGGTCTAGGGAATGAACAAACCAGATATATGGATCCAAGTGAAATTCTAGAAATACGGTCTAGGGAATGAACAAACCAGATATATGAATCTTAGCAAAAGTCTAGAGATTCAATCTGGAGAATGAACAAACCAGATATATGAATCCAAGTGAAAGTCTAGAAATACGGTCTAGGGAATGAACAAACCAGATATATGAATCCAAGTAAAGTCTAGAAATACGGTCTAGGGAAGGAACAAACCAGATTTATGAATCCAAGTGAAATTCTAGAAATACGGTCTAGAGAATGAACAAACCAGATATATGGACCCATGTGAAAGTCTGGAAATACAATCTGGAGAATGAACAGCCCGGATAAATCATGCAATAACCAAATTAAGCTGAGCATAAATAGAATATTCTGCCCCAACGTCAGACATTCATCTAATCGGTCGTTTATTTGGCGTCAATGCATCAAATGACCAGAGGCGGAAACAAAACAGAGACTTGTGTAGCAGAATAAATAAAACTTTTCTATATGATGATAAAAGAGACAGATTGTTCCACTGGATTGAACATGCCTTTTATAGCTCTATTTCTCTAGCTAGAGAGGTGTTATTTGTTATTTTAGGAGGACACTTTTCTTTCTTATTGTTTTGAATTGCTGCTATTTTAAGGCACTGCCATTTATCGTGTGGTGTGGTTGTGAACTGGACTTGGGACTACCCTTCTCTTAGTGAGATCTTGTTTCGTATTGTACTTCTTTGTAGTAGTGTGTTCTTATTTGGTATATAACTGCTGCACACTAATTTTCTTCTGTTAGGTATATAACTGCTCCATATCAATTTTCTTTAATGCGGTGCAACTGTTTGGTATAGCGTTTATTTTCAGTGTGGTGCACCTGTTTGGCGTGTCCCTTCTTTTCTAGTACAGTGGACGTTTTTTGTTTATCCCATCTTTGTATTACGATATACCTGTCTGGTATATCCCATCTTTGCAGTACGGTACACCTGTTTAGTATTTCACTTTTTTAGTTTAGTTTATTGCCACAGTTTGGTATTTCACTTCTTTAGAGTATTGTGCAACTGTTTCCCGTAGCACTTCTCTATATAAATTTTCTCCCGTTTAGTATAGCACTTCTCTGTAGCAATGGTCTTCCGTTTAGTTTAGCACTTATCTGTAATAATGTTCTCCAATTTGGTATATCACAGCCCGGTAGTAATGCTCCCCTGTTTGATATAGCACTTCTCTGTAGCAATGTTTTCCTGTTTAGAATAGCACTTTTCTATGGCAATTTTCTCCTGTTTGGTAAAGCCCTTCTCTGTAGTAATAGTCCCCTGTTTGATATAGCACATCTCTGTAGCAATGTTCTCCTGTTTAGTATATCACTTCTCTGTAGCATTGTTCTCCAGTTTAGTTTACCACTCTTCTGTAGGAATGTTCTACAGTTTAATATAGCACTCATCTGTAGTAATGTTTTCCAGTTTGGGATAGCACTCCTCTGTAGTAATGTTTTCCAGTTTGGTATAGCACTTCTCTGAAGTAATGTTCTCTATTATGGCATAACACTTCTCTGAAGTAATGTTCTTCAGTTTGGTATATCACAACTCTATAGTAATGTTTTCTTGATTGGTGTACGAGTCAGAAAGTAATGCACCCCAGTTTTGTCTCAGAAGCTTTGTATTGGAAATGCTTGAAATGTTTGCACAAAGTACATGGACATTTCCTCTAAACATATATTTTTAAACATAATTCCTTTCAACTTGAACCACATTACGTTAGCACAGAACAAGTGCGTCCGTGTTGGTCTTGCTCACCTAACCATTTCTTTACCACATGAACTATACCCGCATCATCTTGAAACCTTGTCTCACGGAGTGCATCCTTAATTAAGTGAACCAAAAAGATGATAATCAGTGGGAACCCCATCGAGGCTATAAGGCGGACGGAGAAGCGCAGACAACCCAATTTAACGACTGCTTCCCTTGTTTTCAAACATGTGTGAGGGCATGCATTGTCGTGCTATAAAAACGTTTTTGCTGGATTCTTGTGAGTTTAAACTCTGCGAAACTGTCGGTTGAGTTTTGTCAGTGTCTTGATGTAAGCTTGAGAATTCATTGTCTCACTTCTGGGTATCACATCAACAAGAATCACACCTTCAGTGTTCGAAAAGACAGTGACCATAACCTTTCCGGCTGATGGAGTTGTCTTTAATCTCTTTTTTTCGGGGTTATTGCGGCCGATGTCACCATATTAACTTACTTTTTGTCTAAGTCTCAAAATGGTGCACCCAGGTTTTGTCAACTGTAACTATCTTGGGCAACAAATTCTTTCTATCAGCATCGAAACGGTCTAACAATTCAGAACAAATTGCTTTCCTTTGATATGTGTGGTGATCCGCGAGTTTTGATAATTTCAATCGCACGTCCCTAGCTGACTGAAAGCTCTAAGGCCTACAAGGCCAGTTGTTGTGGTTCGTCTATCTACGAATAATGGCATCAGCGTGGCTCAGCATGTTTAGCTGGTAGCTAAAGCAGGGCGCCCAGGGCGTGCACGATCATTAACCACCATCCGCCTACTTTCTGAAGCTTTAACTTTCCTAGTCCAACGACCAACGACGCATCTACTGCACAACTTTTATACACAAAAACGTTTGTAAATGTTCATCACAGTTTCTTTCTCCCCAACCAGAAATTCTCTCACAATTATCTGTTTGAAACACAAGATGTTCACAATTGACATTTTAACGGATTAGTGTAGCTGTTCTATTTTTTTAGAATGCGTTTCAATTTCGTAAACAAAATCTACACATTCCAAATTGGACGTGTGCAAAATTCCATGTTTCTATCTTTATTATTAACTGAGAAAAAAGTGTGTTGCATCACTTTCTGACACACCCTCGTAGGACGTTTCTTAATAGTGTGTTCTTGGTTGATATATCAATTCTTTGTAGTAGTGAGCTGTTTTTTTCGTATAGCACCACTCTGTGGTCGATTGCTCTCTTTAGCATTTGTCTGTTAAAGTATGTTCATGTTTTGAAAAGCCATTATATGTAGTATGTTGTCTTGTTTGGTTGGTACAGTACTTCCCTGTATTAGTGTGCTTGGTACGGAATGTTTCAGTTGTAGTGTTCATGTGTTTAGAATAGTACTTTTATGTTGACGTGTTCTCATGTTTTGTATAGCATTTATTTGGTTTAGTGTTCTCGTGTTTTATAAAGTACTTTTAGGTTGAAGTGTTCTCTTGTTTTGTAAAATACTTCTCTGTATTAGTGTGCTTGGTATAGCATGTTTCAGTTGCAGTGTTCAATTGTTTTGTATAGTATTGTTATGTTAAAGTGTTCTCTTGTTTTGTATAGTACGTTTATGCAGCAGTGGTCTCTTATTTTGTATAGCACTTCTCTGTTGACGTATTGATTTTGCACTTCTCTCCTATAGTGTGCGTTTTGTAGACATACCACCTGCCTGTTGTAGTGAGCTCTTGCTTGGTACACTACTTTGAGGCTATCTTGACCAGAAAACAGTCTCTTCGAAAAAGATTAACAAATATAACCGGCGTAGTCCTTGACTGGTACACGCAAAATAGTTTGCTTTATATTAAGGAAGGGGCCATTACTGTAGGGAAACGTTCCCGTCTTGTTGCAAGAGCATTCGGTTGACATAATAATGATGGTACCCTCGAGAAGAATTACATTCATTCGCCTGTTACGACTTCTTTGGAAGGTTGTCATGGTGCATTATTTACTACTCAGACACCATTTTGTAGACACGATAGAGCACAGACGTAAAGTAATATAGAGCCAATAGGTCCTAAAGGTATTAGTACAGAACACAAACATTAAACATCGTTGGAGGATCTACTGTTTGGAAATGTTTCCAAACAATGGTAAGATCTACGTTACCACTGACAGCGGTTTTGTTGTTGTTGTTGTTCTTTGTTTGTTTTTTGTTTTTTTTTGCATTCGCCTTATTTCTCTATTCCCAAGGCGGTGTGCGTTGCTCTACGGTTTTTATTTTGCTCATGTCGGCCCAGTGCATCCGACTTCGGCATTCATTTTATATAACCGTCTGCTTCCATCTACATTTTCTAGGAGTTCGCTTCCCCGGGGTAACGGTCGGTGCTGTGATGGGGATCGAACCCAGCAACCTTTGGTTTGTGAGCCGTGTTAGTTAACCACTAGCCCACGCCGTCCCCTCGCTTAAAGTAGTGACATTAGATGTAGATAGTAAGGACATAGTCAATTATTTGAAGAAAACGTTTTAACAAAATTGGTAAATTTGAAGAAACTTGTTTGCAAAAATGTTTTGTCAAATGTGGATAAATCTCTTACAACGATGTATTACTGTAAAGTTTTTTCCACCTCTTAAGCTAAATTATTTGAACACAATTTATACAACTTCTTAAACCATGTTAATACAACGAAAATTGTTGAATCACTTATACTAAATTATTCCAGCACAGTTTGTCCAATTACTTAAAAAACGAAATCATTCCAACACAATTTGGCCAACTACTAAAACGAAATCATTCTAACACAATTTGTCTCACCACTTCAATCAAATTAATACAACACAATTTGTCCAACGAATTCAAACAATTGAATACAACTCAATTATCCAACCACTTCAAACAAATTAATATAACACAATTTGTCCAGCCACTTAAAACGAATATAAATAAAACACAATTTGTTCAAGAGCTAACAACGAAATCATTCCAACACTATTTGTCCAACTAATTTAAGCAAATAAATACAACACAATTTGTCCAACCACTTTGATCAAATTAATACAACAAAATATGTCCAACCACTGAAAATCAAATTAATACAACAGTTTGCCACCTAGACTAAATTTTGACAAGACAATTTATTCGATCGCTTACGTTTAAATATCGTGAACATTTTACAACATGTACAGAATACAGCATGAAAATCAATGTAGAAAAAAACTGAGGTCATGAAAATATATAGAATAGCCGGATACATCAATATCGCCATTGAAAAACACCAAATCAAACAGGTGAAAGATTGAACATACTTAGGAAGCACGTTATCAGCAAACGGAAGAATTACACGGGAAATCCAACAAAGATGCAATAAGGCAAATCAGATCATTGAACAATTAACTCCAATACTTAATTGCAAGCACGTCGCAATAACTACTAACAGAGCTTTAAACAACATGATTTTTGTCCCGACACAATGCCATCAATGTCAAAACTAGACACTGACATCAAATGAAAAACGCTACATCGTAACAAATGAAATGAAATACCTGCGTAAAATATTAGGCGTAATAAGGAGAGACCTGATCAGGAACGACTACATCAGGAAACTAGTGGGAACAACACCAGTTTTGGACTACATTAAAAGACAGCAACTAAAATAGTTCGGAAACGCAACAAGACTACCATCACACAGCACCCTCACAACAAGCAATGATATTTAGATATAACGAATTTGAAGAAAAAGGCTGGCCACGAAAAAGAAGGCTTACATAAATATCTGAGGCAATAAATGCTACTGTGCATGAGGCACACAAAAGGGATTGTTTTCGAGATCTCTACGTAACCTGACGCTGAAAGGCAAAACAGGATAAGCGAGAAAAAAAAGAAAAGAAAGAACAGCTACGACAAATGTGTTTTATTCGTTCGTTTTCAGATATTGACATTAATGACTCGTAATAAAGTTAGCAGTCATGTCGAGACTCCGGATATCTTCAGACAGTTTCTGGTGGAAGGAAGCAGACGGCTTGCCAAATGTCACTTCTTTCACTGATTTTAGCTGGGCAAGACTATGATACATGATCAACTGTCATAGGGCCATCGCTATGGGTACACAGATTTGAAGTGTCAATTTAACATTTATTGTAGAGAGGACTCCTCAATATGATGTGCCTGTACATAGTCTGAGGAACATTATCTATGTTCTGTTTTTGAGCACTGCCGACAAGCTTCATTTTGTATACTTATCTCTTAATTCACCTCAAACAAATAATAATTATTTTTAGCACCGGATATATATTTTTAGAACCTGATTTTAGGGTAGTGACGTCACAGAATAGTCCACTTTTGAACTATGGGGTGTCAAACCTCGAGCCTATAACGGGGTTGCCAATAAACCCAGATTTAATCATCAAACTGTCAATGACAATAGCAAAAATGGCAAAGGCATATGCTTGACTCACACATCTGCGAGTTCATGTCGAAATATCAAAGTAAGTAGTTTGTACGTTTTCAGCACCATTCTTGCCGACATCGTTCTATTCTGGCCACCTCAATAATTATAATTGTGGTGTTTGGTCGTTCAATTATTTCAATCTGCAGCCAGGAAATTCTCTTTTACTCCTTTTTAGGGCCCAACATTATTCCAGAAGATTGGTCGCAAAGATGAATGTAACCATCTTTTCTATACATCTATCCTCATCTATCTTGTATTTATTTATTTAAAATAAAATTATATCGACTTGTCTTCCTCGAGATGGAATGTTCCTCTACAGCCATCAGCCACCATGCCTCAGCTGTCAAATAGGTACTATAAATCCCAGGGAACTCTGTTTGGGGTAAGAGACAAGTACCTCATTTTGTATATGGCCAGCGCCGCTCTGTATGCTATGTTGATCTAAAGGTCTGTCTCTTCGTTGCTCGCAATGTTAGAACGGGCTGGTATCCATTGACATTTTTAGTTTTTAAAACACTGAGCCATGCATTTAAGTGAGTATGTCAAGACACAAAAGTTAATTTTTTTGTGACTCTTCAGTGCTGTTATTATAAATATCAGTCACTTCGTAAACCAAAATTTTAATGTCAAATGTACAGAACCACCTAACTGGAAGTTGTGATGTGCTGTGAAAATGTGTTGACCATCTGAGGTAAAGTTTTACTGCTAAGATCATAAAACATTATAAAGCTTTTTTTTTGTTTGCTGTGGTGAGTCATGTAAATATATAGGCTTCCCACAATATTTGTCAGACTTCCTAACCCCAATAAAGTTTAAATATTTGTCAGACTTCCTAACCCCAATAAGGTTTAAATATTTGTCAGACTTCTTAAACCCAAAAAGGTTTAAATATTTGTCAGACTTCTTAAACCCAAAAAAGGTTTAAATATTTGCCAGACTTCTTACACCCAAGTAAGGTTCAAATATTTGTCAACCTTCGTACACCGAATAAGGTTTAAATATTTGTCAAACTTCTTATACTTAAGTAAGGTCTAAATATGTGTTAGACATCTTAAACCTAAGTAAGGTCCAAATATTTGTCAAACTTCCTAAACCTAAGTAAGGTCCTAATATTTGTCAGACTTCTTAAACTTAAGCAAGGCTCAAATATTTGTCAGACTTCCTAAACTCAAGTAAGGTCAAAATATGTCATACTTCTTAAACTTAAGCAAGGTTCAAATATTTGTCAGACTTCTTAAACCCAAGCAAGGTTCAAATATGTGTCCAACTTCGTACACCCAATAAGGTTTAAATATTTGTCAAACTTCTTAAACACAAGTAAGGTCTAAATATTTGTTAGACTTCTTAAACCTGAGTAAGGTCCAAATATGTGTCATACTTCTTAAACTCAAGCAAGGTTAAAATATTTGCCAGACTACTGAAAATAAATATTTATTCCAAAATTTGTCAAAAGATTTGTTAAAGTTCTTCTCCCCTCCCGTTCGACCACTTCCCTTAATCCTAATTGTCAATCCAATCTATTTTGGTGAAACCCGTTGGGACAGGGACACAACAGGAAGTAATCTGCCCGCTGGAGGCAGCTTTCCCCTTCCGCCCGTTGAGTGTGTTATTTATTGGAGTTCTGGACCTCAATAATTTCAGGCGTGAGTCATGTTGGTCGTGATTCACAAGTTCCATCGTCGTGTAGTTTGAAGCCGAGATTCCTGAACACCAGTCACTTTTTTTCGATTTAAGCGAAGGGCCAGGTTCTGGTTTACCAGACAAGACCGCGTATAGGCCTTTCGGGCCTTACGCGTGGCAACAAAAGTTAATGTTCCATTTTTTTTTAAAAACCTTGAGATGATAATAAATATAAATTAAGTGGTTGCAACAAAACTCATTATCAATAGTAGCCGCAAAACATTCAGATTTACCTGACAGCAGCAATAGACTCTAATTCAATGAACACTTCGACCTAAACAGACTTATATTAGGGATTGAAGATAATAGAACAACACAGACACAAACATTTCATTTGTTCACTCCAGGCACATTTATTTTTGCAATG
Source organism: Ariolimax columbianus (assembly GCA_036924085.1). Lineage (NCBI taxonomy): Eukaryota > Metazoa > Mollusca > Gastropoda > Stylommatophora > Arionidae > Ariolimax > Ariolimax columbianus. The sequence continues at coordinate 42,004,592 of JAVGWX010000004.1, read as the reverse complement.
TAAAACTATCGTAATAATTACAGGCACATGTATACGTTAAGGATAGATAGATTTTGATGTATATTATTTATAAATAACTATATATATAAATATGAAGCATGACCCTTGTTGAAGACAATATTTCACATATATAGAGGTGTAGAAACATGTGTGAGCAAATATATTGATTTTAAGAAGTAATCAGTTTTAAAAATCGATTTTAGTGGTTTTCTGTCTGTGGTTTGAATAATATCGATGTGTTTTTTCGTATCACCAAAATATTTAACTGTCTGACTCCTTAATTGTTTTATTCTCGTTCCACGATATGAGCCACATTTTCATGTCTACATACATTTCAAAGACTGCATGTGAAATGAGACGCTAGTTCGGCCAGGCACAACATACTGACCAGAACGTCGAGTCAGAGTCCGGCAGAATATACTAAGACCACTATCTCTCTTCCATGTAGCGTTCCCCAAAAACAGGCTGTTTTCAAGGCAGGCTGGCTAACGAGATGTGGATCAACGTGATTCCCGTTGTAGTGAGTGTTATGCAGATGAAGCCAAACATAGCACAGTCGCTTGGAGGACCGCAGTCCACCTTCATCAGCACGCTCGGGGTGTGAGGAAAGCTACTACAACCCACCATTAACGTCCTTTTCATGGAGCATCTGTCAGAATGACCATTTTTCTTGTCGTTGGCTAAAAACAATGACAGGTCGGGGCCAGATAAAGAGGGTCACTTCTTTCAGATGGACTGTGACAGGTGCTAATACAGACTAATATACCGAGACGTCACTTAATCAACTACATTCCTAACAATATTTCTGGATTTTTAGTCAGGTCATCCCGTAACCAGTGATGTCGTTGGGGCACACATGAAGATATCCTCACAACCCACATCATCCTTCTCTGTCAGCGTCGCTCCCTGTGCCTCTTCTGGTCCGAGATTGGTCATTTTTGGTTGTCCTCCCATCTCTTTTTGGGACGGCCTCTTCGTCGTCAGCCTTGCGCCTTTCCATGCAGGGTCGTATTTCCAAGAGGATTTGATCTCGATATGTGTCCGTACCAAGCGAGTTTCCTTGACAGTTGCCTAGAGGTCTTCAAAAGGCCCTATTGCTATTGTAATTCTTTCTCGTATCTCCTGATTTGTAACTCGACCTTAGTAAGTGACGCATAGAAGTCTTCGGAAACATCTCATCTCCAAGGTCTGTATCCTCCGTTGATGGTCAGCAGTAATTGTCCATGACTCACACGCATAGAGCAGTATTGACAGGACCAATGCAGGCATATATCTGATTTTCGTGCATATTGCTAACCGGTTATCTTGCCAGATTTTGTTAAACCGTGCAAGCGCCTCTATTGTCTGTGCTATTCAGGCAAACACATCACATTTTATCCGCCATCACTGACAATCGAACCCAGATAGTTAAAACGGTCGACCACTTCGAGTTCCTGGACATTTGCTTTTTTTTATTCTACGTTTGAAGCCCTCGACGTTGTTGGTCATTAATTGTGTCTTTCCATCTCCAAACCATAGTCAAGATCTGTTTCATCGAACCTTCTGACCTATTCCCGGAGTTCTGCTTGTGTGCCCGCCGACCCGCCGATGTCATCTGCAAAACAAAGGTTGGTAATCGTTCGGTCCCCTATCTTGACAGTACCAACGTGATCTCCTAGTGACTCATTCATAATTCCCTCAAGGAAATATGTTCCCGAGTTATACAGCTATGATGGACGGAACGAACTTGGGAAAACAGTCTGTCCAACACCAAAAACTATAGAGGATAACCAACTGATAACGAAGGAAGAGGTAGCTGCAGCGGTAAAGACATTGAGAAGAGGGAAGGCGACCGGCGTGGACGATATACCAACGGAGCCCTTACAAGCAAGTGGGGAGGTAGAGGTGGAAGGCCTGACACACATAAGTAAAAAATATGGACGACAGGAAACTGGCCGGACTTATGGACAAAATCAGTGATCATACCTTTACCTAAGTCTGGAAACTTAAAGCTGTGCCAACATTACAGAACAATAAGCCTCATCAGCCACACTAGCAGGGTCATGCTTAGATTAATCCTCGACCGATTGAAACCCCAAGCAGAGACCATCATTGCTGAGGAGCAAGCAGGGTTCAGACAGGGAAGAAGCACTACAGAACATATATTTAATTTAAGACTGCTAAGCGAGAAATATCTAGAACAGCAGCAAATTCTGTATCATGTGTTTGTTGATTTTAAGAAGGCGTTTGATAGTGTATGGCATAAAGTGCTATGGGCAACCACGAGGATGTATAAAATGAACGGAAATATGAAGATCCTTGAACACCTGTATGACAAGGCGTCCAGTGCAGTTCTTGTGTACAGGAAGCGAGATGACTGGTTCCGCACATTATTCGGCGTGAGACAGGGTTGTACACTCTCCCAAACACTTTTCAATATATTCCTTGAGGGAATTATTAGTGAGGCACTTAGAGGTCATGTTAGTAATGTCAAGGTAGGGGATTTCTAGTGGCGAGGCTTAAATTATTTAAGCGAAGATGAAAGATACAAGACAGGAATGGGATATCTGTATATCTTATCTACCAATAGTTTATTTACTTTTGCTCTAGATTTAGTTGGATTCTGTATCAGATACAAGAACTGATAATTCAGCAGAAAAGACTCGTTATTACATTAAAAAAGTATTAAGCTGCATATTTGCCCAAGCTCTTTGTTTTGGCATTTGAGATGTTGCAGCTTCGTCCAGACGTCGATTCCACTCATTGCCTTCTGCAAGAAAGTTGCGTTAACAATCATCTTCTTTCAATGTTTCATAAACTGTACTAGCAATGCTTCTCAAATCTTCGATACTTTTAGCCCCATGCACGTTAAGAGAAGAAAATGAAAGCAGAACCGTTCAAGTGTAGATATGGGATACAAACCTAAATCGAAACAAGCAATGCTGTTATTTGTTTATCACGTGACACATGCATTGGGGCATATTCGTGTGTGGTCTATGTCTGCTTATAAAAAGTAGTGTCTTCAAATGTATCTGGATATTTCCTTTTGTCTGTGGTACTTGTTGTCTGGTGTGAATGCTTTCTGTTGTCTGGTGTGAATGCTTTCTGTTGTCTGGTGTGAATGCTTTCTGTTGTCTGGTGTGTATGCTTTGTGTTGTCTGGTGTGTATGTTTTCTGTTGTCTGGTGTGTATGTTTTCTATTGTCTGGTGTGTATGTTTTCAGATTGCTGAATAGTATACTTGCCGTTTCTACTGGTTTTGCTGTCGCTAAAATTAAATTGTCTAATTACTGACCTTGAGGTTTTCAATTGTTTCCCTATATATTAGAAATATCTTTTGGGAAAAAAATTAATTATACATGTAAGAACACACAAAAAAACGTAGATGCTAACTGGAAAAGACAAACTACACTAGAATAAGAAATGTAGTCAAACAAAGATGGACTCTCAATCTGTTGCAGCACATGCACCATCTGGAGAAAATCACTTGTTTGCTTCTTTTAAATTTGCAATGTGTATCCTTTTTGCGTGTATGTGTTTGATTAGAGATATCTACTATCCTGGTAGAGAAAAGATTGGCCTTGTCTGACTGCTGCGTTCTCGACTCGCTCCGGTGTTTGTGTTGTTTTCTGCTGTTTGCTAGTTCCTGTTCGAATTATAATTCACGACTTCTTCACCAGTGGGTATCAAGGACTTTACTCTGTGAAATTCATGTGCTTTCGTTGGGTTATTCTATTGTTATGCTGCATTTTACTGCGGCTGTGCCTGGCTTAAACCGTGAGAAAACAGTTCTTAACTGCACCACAGAATTCAGCTCAGGTTTACACTACTCAAGTGCCTTCCTACTTGGACTGAAGCCGCCTACCTCCTGTCCCCTTCTACTTGAGGTTACACGAAACCTCTCATAACACCGTATTCTCAGCACAGCAAGAATCACGCTGACCCGAAGGTGGACCCAATCCAGAGGCCACGGGAACGGAACGCGAAGAAACAGGGAGCCAGACTCGGACAGACTAGGAAAGTTGACACAAATCGCATCCGGTTTCAGTTGACTTTGTTTTAAGTACCCAGTTTGCCTTTCCACTGCTATCTCTATTTTCTTAGACACACTACTGTAATGCAGCCTTTGTATGCTACTACTTGGAAGCGGTAGAGGGTCTCAGTCAGCTCAGGTTTGGTGATCCTGACGTTAGTAGATATGAGCCGTTGGCTGTTGTCAACTGCTTCACTGTGTTGCGTCTTAGGTCCAATGCATTGATTCGAAAGCACCCACTGTTCTTCTTCGTTCGTTCTCAATCTCTGCTACCAAGCTCTGGATGCTCTCAATCTCCGCTACCAAGCCATGAAAAGGGCTTTGCAAGTAGCAGGATGTAGTCCGGAGAATGGAATGGGTTGTGTCGTGGTTTACAGCTTGGCTGCAATATTTGCAGAAATTCTTGAGTACCGGGCTGCTGGTCTGCTCTGTTTCAGCCTGTTATCCAGGATCACCACATGAAGGTGTAGACGGGTCCTGGCATCTCTGGTTCGCAGGTCCTGAGGCTCGAAGTCAGCTATGAGTCGCTGACCTCTGCAACTCATGAGCTGCTCAGTGTCTTGATCCAAAAATACACTTCTAAGGGCCCCATTAGAGATTAATAGAAGACACATTTGTCAGTTTATCAATGAACGTGCATCGAATGATGACAGTCCAATAGATGAATCAGCAATGTATAGGCTTCAGTACATTGAGATTGAACGAGAGTCGAGCGGAGCAGAACTCATGTAAGGACGAGTCAGAAGTCTGTACAACCAACGAGCTACCTGAACAACTAGTATTCACACCGTTCGCCATTTATTGAAAGAAACTGAATACTTATGGCTATGCCCAGAGTGCAGTGAAATTGTTTCTTAGGAGCATAACATAACAGAAAAGGCAGATAGTTGGAAGATGTGTTAAAAGCTTGTAAAATGCTTCGCTAACGAAGTTTTCTCCCCTTTCCTGAAATGTTTAGTCTAGACTACGGAGTGACACATTTGTTTACGATCTAGGCGTCAGGTAAACAGTGTAGGATCCAGGTAAAGTGCAGAAAGAAAAGTTCAGAGTATGGTTGTGTAAAATGCAGGAAGTAATGGATGAATTGATATTGACACTGGTCCTGAAATATTAGGTGTCACGGCAATATTTCTAGCCGCCATGGTGACCAGGATTTGTCGTGCCCAGGTCTAGAAAATACATCCACACTCATGATGTCAATATATTCAGTCCGGAATATGTGGGCTTCTGTGCACATTTATTTTGTTAATACAAAACTTCTGCTAGGAAGTATACGCATCTTTATCCATTCAGGAAAAGCTGGTATTGATAAATTTTCAAATATTAGTCTGTTAATAGTTCAAGCCATTATATCGGCTCTGTGGTATTGTTACAATGTTTGCCAGCCGATATGTCGACTCTGCGAAGTGAATCAGTTTCAATTTAACGAAAATTTCATGAAAAATACGTATGTGTCTAAAGGCTAAAGTCCACTGTACTACGAAAATAATGATGAAAAAGTGATGCGCAGTGTCTGGGGTAGTTGTCTCGCCGCGGCGACTCAATTTCAACCAGTGTTCGTAAAGCGATCTCAGTCCCGCCAGGCGGAGCGATAGCGCGGGCTTGCGGAAAACGCTCGCCTGCCTTTCCCCGTAGTGCGAATTGGGTGCGGTTTGTGGTAGTGGCTCCTCCACCGAGGTGCGCTAGTCTGGTCCGTATCAGGAAACGTGGTCCGTCCGTGGTGATTTATCTAAGGCTTATAGCAGAGCTCGACAGTACGTCTCGCTGGTGGTCCGACTCTCGCAAAGAGCTTGTGACCGGCAAATGGAAAGCAGGAATCGTTGCCTCGAGGCCCTTCGTTCTCCCTACGGAGAAGAAGGGCAGGCCAAATTGTGTCTCTAGTCCCAGTGAAATTCGTCGCCGAGGTCGTTGGGATCCGTTCTGCACAGAGCGCTGCCATCCCTCCTCGAGCGAGCCCGGTCGGTCGGTCGTCTGGTGCGTGTGGGAGGCCCCTGTCAGGCGGTCCTAGGTCGACGGAGTGAGGGACGGGTGGAACAAACCGTCCGTCCCGTCAGTCGGTCCCTGCGGCCGTCGTCCCAGCGAGGCTTTTTACAAAAACACACCCTTCCTCCGCCGACCGGTGTGTGCTGTACGTAGGTCTCCGACAGATATCTGGTTGATCCTGCCAGTAGTCATATGCTTGTCTCAAAGATTAAGCCATGCCTGTCTAAGTTCACACTGTCTCACGGTGAAACCGCGAATGGCTCATTAAATCAGTCGAGGTTCCTTAGATGACACGATCCTACTTGGATAACTGTGGCAATTCTAGAGCTAATACATGCTTACCAAGCTCCGACCCTCGCGGAAAGAGCGCTTTTATTAGTTCAAAACCAATCGTCGTTTCCCCTCGCGGGGTTGCGGCGTCCCCACTGGTGACTCTGGATAACTTTGTGCTGATCGCATGGCCTCATGTGCCGGCGACGCATCTTTCAAATGTCTGCCCTATCAAATGTCGATGGTACGTGACATGCCTACCATGTTTGTAACGGGTAACGGAGAATCAGGGTTCGATTCCGGAGAGGGAGCATGAGAAACGGCTACCACATCCAAGGAAGGCAGCAGGCGCGCAACTTACCCACTCCCGGCACGGGGGGTAGTGACGAAAAATAACAATACGGGACTCTTTCGAGGCCCCGTAATTGGAATGAGTACACTTTAAACCCTTTAACGAGGATCTATTGGAGGGCAAGTCTGGTGCCAGCAGCCGCGGTAATTCCAGCTCCAATAGCGTATATTAAAGTTGTTGCAGTTAAAAAGCTCGTAGTTGGATCTCAGGCGCAGGCGGGCGGTCCGGCTCGCGCCGGTTCACTGCCCGTTGTCTCCTGCCCTACCGTCTGCCGGCTCTCTCCCACGGGTGCTCTTCGCTGAGCGTCCTGGGTGGCCGGCGCGTTTACTTTGAAAAAATTAGAGTGTTCAAAGCAGGCCTCGGCTGCCTGAATAATGGTGCATGGAATAATGGAATAGGACCTCGGTTCTATTTTGTTGGTTTTCGGAACTGGAGGTAATGATTAACAGGGACAAACGGGGGCATTCGTATTGCGGCGTTAGAGGTGAAATTCTTGGATCGCCGCAAGACGAGCTACTGCGAAAGCATTTGTCAAGAATGTTTTCATTAATCAAGAACGAAAGTCAGAGGCGCGAAGACGATCAGATACCGTCGTAGTTCTGACCATAAACGATGCCGACTAGCGATCCGCAGGAGTTGCTTCGATGACTCTGCGGGCAGCTTCCGGGAAACCAAAGTGTTTGGGTTCCGGGGGAAGTATGGTTGCAAAGCTGAAACTTAAAGGAATTGACGGAAGGGCACCACCAGGAGTGGAGCCTGCGGCTTAATTTGACTCAACACAGCCAACACCGAAATGATTGACATGCCGAGACCACTCTTCTGGAGTCTAATAAGGAACTGGTGCTGGACTTAGACCCCCAGAAATCTGGGGTTATGTCCCCTGTGGCTCGGTTTTGTCTGCATTCAGTGTTTAATAAAGGAATTGACGGAAGAGCACTATCAGGAGTGGAGCCTGAGACCTAAGTTAACTTACCACGCCAATACTGCAGAATGACTATCAAAAAGTACACCTTCGTGGGGTCTAATAGAGAACATGTGCTGGAATTAGACCCTCGAAAATTTTTGGGGCTACCCTTTAAGAAACTTGATTGTCTCGCTAAGGGAATTGATGGAAGGGCACCACCAGGTGTGGAACCTGCGGCTTAATTTGACTGAACACGCCAATACTGTAGAACAACTGACAAATTGAGAGCACTGCCGTTTGGGTCTAATAATGAACGTACGCTGGTATTAGACTCACGGACGACAAGTCAGCTCTCAAACACTCAAATGAAAGAACGCCACGGAAATCGTGTTTAACTCCGCAGAAACCGCAGATTTCAAATACCTGGTCATTGACAAACAAAAGCCCTCAATAAATTCGTCTGACCAAATAGTGAACGGGTGCTGGAAATAGATCTGAAGACAGGTCAGTTTTACCCTACAAATGACAGGGCGTTGCTACGGAAAACCAGCTCAAATCGAGAGGAGCCGCAGACACTTTGGTTCACGTACCAGGCTGATAAGCCAAGGGCGCGAGGCTACCATGTGGGGTATTACGGCCGAACCCTTGTAAGCCGCAATCCCGCCCAAAATCTCAGCACCACTGCAATGGGAGGCTCCTACATGCTCGGAACCTGGGGCTTGCGCCCCAGCCCTATCAGGTAGAGCCACAGTAAGAGGTCCTTGCCGCCCGCAAATCAAAGCGGGCGGACAACTGCTTGATACTCACCCTATACGGCGATGGGGTGCGAAAAACACCAACCAAAGACTTAGAACCTGGTCGGGGTGTCGAAAACAGTAGAGCAGCCACCACACTGTGAACTGTCAAGACTCAACCACTGACCATGAGAGTTGTCCGCACACCAGGCGATCAACATCTCTGTGACATTACCAGGCTTGTCCTCTGGCTAAATGCACTCCGGTTACGATATCTACCTCTGTACGTTATCAGCCATAACTATCATGCTGGACGCAGAAGAGATGCAGACCAGCGGACATTGCACACCTGCCCCACTGTGTCAACACCCCAGGTGGCGGGGAATGCTAGGCGTACCATCCCTGCATAGAAGCCAAGAAAATAAAGGGAAAAAGAGATACCCCACTCACATGCAAATGCTACGTTTCTGGCAGGACGTGACGATCCTGGGATACAGACACACTGGACTGCCTCTCTTCCGGGTAAACCAGTCCATCTCATATATCACATATCATCATTGCACCCTATAGACACGAGTAGTGAAGACTCGATAGTCTGGTAAGACAACTTCCATAGGAGAGAAAACTCCGATCGTAAACAACTGCTGCCTTGCAGATAGGCTGGGGACAGCCAAAGGCTAAGGAGGGCATCCCTACAGAAACGCCTGTTGAAATCGGATGCACGGGGCCGCAAGCCTAACAAAACAGTGCAACGTAAATCACAGTATGATGGCAGCACAACCTATTCGAAAAACGCATGGCGCTCATCCTGAGGAGACCCGCCAGGCAGCGATAGCGCCGGGCCCCACGCCTCGAAGGGGCCCACCCTTGACTACTGGTGGTCACCCACCCATGTGTCGTGGAGTCAAGGCACATGGCTATGGGGTAACGTCTATTGGCCAAAACCTCAAGACCCTCAAAATATTACAGTGGAATGCGGAGGGAGTCATTAACAAAAAACTTTCCCTAACACACCACCTGCATGAAGGTACGATTGACGTGGCATGTATCCAGGAAACGCACCTCAACAATAACCATAAATTCTCAATCAGAGGATACCAGACCTTCCGTCTAGATAGAGAAGGCCACAAAGGAGGGGTCCTGATACTGACCAGAAACAGCATACCGAGTAGCGCGGTACCTGTCAATCACACCGGACAAGCAGAAATTGTAGGAGTTGACATAATGGCTCAAGAGACGAAGCTCCGCATTTTCAATCTGTACGGACCACCAAACAGAGACCTATCGCTCTCGAGTATGGAGGTCAGAGACTCCAACTGCATAGTAGTTGGAGATTTCAACAGCCACTCGGAGAGATGGGGATACTCTGACACAGACAGTAGAGGTGACGAAGTGGAAGATTGGGAGATAGATGCAAATCTATCCCTAATCAATAGGCCGGAGGATAGCCCTAGCTTCTATTCAAGAACATGGCATACAACCTCGACTCCAGATTTGGCCTTCTCCACACAGGACATACACTATAAAATAGACCGCCAGGTGCTAAACCAACTGGCAGGTAGCGACCACAGGCCGATCAGGCTAACCATTGACATGGAAGTAGGCCCACAGGAAACAAAACCGCTCCCACGTTGGAATTACAAACGAGCCGACTGGGACAGTTTTGCAATCCTGACAGATGGGCTGTGTGAAACCATCAACACACGAAACACCAAAATGAAGCCCATGGTGGAGAGCCTAAGCAAGGCAATAATGCAAGCCGCCACTGAAACCATCCCAAGAGGAGCTAGGAAAAACTATAAGCCCTACTGGAATGATGAGTTGCAGAAAGTGGAAGATGCAGTTACAAATGCTAGGAACATGGCAGAGCGAGAAAAATCCATGGAGGCAAACATCGCCCTCAAAGCCGCAACGGCGAAGTACAAACACACTCTCAAGTAAACAGCAAGAGAAAGTTGGAAAAATAAAACGGAAAGTTTAAACCTGGACAAAGAAGGGAACAAGCTATGGAAGCTAGTCAGAGCCATGAACGACGAAACCCCGTCAAATAAACAAATTACTATCAAGCAGGGCGAGAACTTGATCACAGGTAAGAAAGCCGCAAACGCCTTTGTCGATCACTATGCCAGAGCAAACCACATCGAGGTCCCTGCAGAAAAGCATACAGACATTAGCGAAGAGCTAAAGGGACACGAAAACATAAATACGGCTCCTGAAGAGCACATGATGGCCAAACTAACAATGCGCGAAATGGAAGAGGCTATGAGAACACTTAAGAAAAGGAAATCTCCCGGAAAAGACGGGATAACAAACGAAATGCTGATGGGGCTGGGCCAAACAGCGAAGAAAAAACTACTATCAGTCCTGAACCAAAGCTGGAAAAGGGGTATTGTACCCCAGGCATGGAAAGATGCAATACTGGTACCAGTACCAAAAACAGGAAAGGACAAAACAGATCCGAATGGATACAGGCCCATCAGCCTACTGAGCTGTGTCGGCAAGCTAATGGAACGGATGATAAACACCAGACTGATGTGGCATCTGGAAGAAAAACGAATACTAATTCCACAGCAAGCCGGCTTTAGACAGCACAGATCCATTGAGGACCAGGTCATCCTCATAGCCCAGGAGATAGAAGATGCCTACCAGGCACAGAAACACACAGTAGCTGTTTGGGTGGATCTGGAAAAGGCATTTGACAAAGTCTGGAAGGATGGACTTAGAGTCAAGCTAAGGAGAAGTGATGTTTGTGGGAAGATGTACAAGTGGATCAACCACTACCTCAAACAAAGAACGGCCAGAGTCCAAGTACAAGGGCAGATGAGCAAAAAGGTGACACTCGAGCAGGGAGTACCCCAAGGGGGAGTACTGTCACCCACACTCTTCCTGGTATATATAAACGACATTACAGAGAATATACCAAGAAGAGTCCATAGCTCAATGTTTGCAGACGATCTGGCTATGTGGACCTCTGAAAAGAATCTCACCATAGCAAGAAATCGGATGCAAACGGCCCTAACATCGCTGGAAGAGTGGGCGAACTCATGGCTGGTCAAAATAAACGAGGAGAAAACCACGTGCACAATATTCTCGCTCTCATTAAAACCCCAAAGTACCAAATTAAGCCTAAATGGCAAAATCCTGCAGCCAAACGACAACCCAACCTATCTGGGAGTCACATTTGATCGGCGCATGACATGGAAAAGTCAGATTGAGAGAAACCGAATGAAAGCCAGAGAAAGAATGGCGATCATGAGGAAACTTGCTGGCACAAGCTGGGGAGCAGACGAAGGCATACTAAAGAAACTGTACACTGGAAGAGTGAGACCAGTTCTCGAGTATGGCATCGCGGCATGGACAACAGCAGCGAAGGCGAACTTCGATAAAGTTAACAAACTTCAAAACCAAGCCATGAGAATTATAACAGGTGGCATGAAGTCAACGCCAATTGTAGAACTTGAAAAGATTACAAAACTGCAATCCATGACCGACAGAAGAGACTGCAGAGCCCAGCTGCAGTCAGAGAAACTCCGAAGACTGACGGACCATCCAATGTACCAGAGGCTAAACAATTTGGGAACTGGGAAACTAAAGCGGAGAAACTTTGCAGAAATAGCCAAAGCAAAGATGCACGAAGATTCCATAAACGCACTAACAACACCAAAACCCATCACTACTGTACGAAAACCTACTTGGAGGCAGGATATATTTCCAGAGGTGGTAGAAAATATACCAGGTATTGCAAACAAAAACTGCCAGAGTGAAAAAGAAAGGAGAGACACTACCCTAAGCTTCATAACGAAAAGCTACCCAAGCATGGACTGGACCCATGCATACACCGACGGTTCTGTAACAAACACTACACAGAACGGAGGGGCAGGAGCATTCCTGAACCTACCAAATGGCAGAAAAATAACACTGTCATTCGCTACTGGTAAGTACACGAGCAATTTCAGAGCAGAGGCAGAGGCACTGAGGGCGGCAGTGGAAGAAATGGTAACACACAGTGAAAATGAGAGCCATATAGTCCTGCTGACAGATGCTCTCGAAGTAGTCACAGCGCTAAAAAGCCAGAAAAACACTGAGCTTAATGACTTAAGAGTAGCACTCTGCAAACTGTGCCAATAGTCCGCACCAAAAAGAGTAGTGGTACAGTGGGTTCCGTCACACTGCAACATCCAAGGCAACGAGGAGGCAGACAGACTGGCAAAAGAAGGTGCAAGGCTACCACAAATAGATACCAGTATGACGTACGAAGAGTCAAAACGGCTTATCAAAGCCAGGTACATGTCCAAATGGGAAACCGAACATACTGGTTACACCAAAAACGATGCCTATTACCAGTTGAACCGAAGAGAGCAGGTCGTTGTCTTCAGACTTCGCACTGGCCACAACAGACTGAGGTACCACCTCTTCAACAAATTGAAGATAGGGTGTACCGACGAATGCCCGTGCGGTACTGGTAAAATGACCACTGAACATCTGCTGCAGAACTGCCCGACATACGAGGATCAGAGAGAGCAGATGTGGCCATTGCCAGTGGAACTGCAAGACAAGCTCTATGGTAGTGGCGAGAGTCTCAGGATGACCGCCGCTTTTTTCGAGAAAATAATGGTTACTGTCTGACTGTGTACGCAGAAGAAGAAGAAGAAGAAGAAGTTCGGTCCCCTATCTTGACAGTACCAACGTGATCTCCTAGTGACTCATTCATAATTCCCTCAAGGAAATATGTTCCCGAGTTATACAGCTATGATGGACGGAACGAACTTGGGAAAACAGTCTGTCCAACACCAAAAACTATAGAGGATAACCAACTGATAACGAAGGAAGAGGTAGCTGCAGCGGTAAAGACATTGAGAAGAGGGAAGGCGACCGGCGTGGACGATATACCAACGGAGCCCTTACAAGCAAGTGGGGAGGTAGAGGTGGAAGGCCTGACACACATAAGTAAAAAATATGGACGACAGGAAACTGGCCGGACTTATGGACAAAATCAGTGATCATACCTTTACCTAAGTCTGGAAACTTAAAGCTGTGCCAACATTACAGAACAATAAGCCTCATCAGCCACACTAGCAGGGTCATGCTTAGATTAATCCTCGACCGATTGAAACCCCAAGCAGAGACCATCATTGCTGAGGAGCAAGCAGGGTTCAGACAGGGAAGAAGCACTACAGAACATATATTTAATTTAAGACTGCTAAGCGAGAAATATCTAGAACAGCAGCAAATTCTGTATCATGTGTTTGTTGATTTTAAGAAGGCGTTTGATAGTGTATGGCATAAAGTGCTATGGGCAACCACGAGGATGTATAAAATGAACGGAAATATGAAGATCCTTGAACACCTGTATGACAAGGCGTCCAGTGCAGTTCTTGTGTACAGGAAGCGAGATGACTGGTTCCGCACATTATTCGGCGTGAGACAGGGTTGTACACTCTCCCAAACACTTTTCAATATATTCCTTGAGGGAATTATTAGTGAGGCACTTAGAGGTCATGTTAGTAATGTCAAGGTAGGGGATTTCTAGTGGCGAGGCTTAAATTATTTAAGCGAAGATGAAAGATACAAGACAGGAATGGGATATCTGTATATCTTATCTACCAATAGTTTATTTACTTTTGCTCTAGATTTAGTTGGATTCTGTATCAGATACAAGAACTGATAATTCAGCAGAAAAGACTCGTTATTACATTAAAAAAGTATTAAGCTGCATATTTGCCCAAGCTCTTTGTTTTGGCATTTGAGATGTTGCAGCTTCGTCCAGACGTCGATTCCACTCATTGCCTTCTGCAAGAAAGTTGCGTTAACAATCATCTTCTTTCAATGTTTCATAAACTGTACTAGCAATGCTTCTCAAATCTTCGATACTTTTAGCCCCATGCACGTTAAGAGAAGAAAATGAAAGCAGAACCGTTCAAGTGTAGATATGGGATACAAACCTAAATCGAAACAAGCAATGCTGTTATTTGTTTATCACGTGACACATGCATTGGGGCATATTCGTGTGTGGTCTATGTCTGCTTATAAAAAGTAGTGTCTTCAAATGTATCTGGATATTTCCTTTTGTCTGTGGTACTTGTTGTCTGGTGTGAATGCTTTCTGTTGTCTGGTGTGAATGCTTTCTGTTGTCTGGTGTGAATGCTTTCTGTTGTCTGGTGTGTATGCTTTGTGTTGTCTGGTGTGTATGTTTTCTGTTGTCTGGTGTGTATGTTTTCAATTGTCTGGTGTGTATGTTTTCAGATTGCTGAATAGTATACTTGCCGTTTCTACTGGTTTTGCTGTCGCTAAAATTAAATTGTCTAATTACTGACCTTGAGGTTTTCAATTGTTTCCCTATATATTAGAAATATCTTTTGGGAAAAAAAATTAATTATACATGTAAGAACACACAAAAAAACGTAGATGCTAACTGGAAAAGACAAACTACACTAGAATAAGAAATGTAGTCAAACAAAGATGGACTCTCAATCTGTTGCAGCACATGCACCATCTGGAGAAAATCACTTGTTTGCTTCTATTAAATTTGCAATGTGTATCCTTTTTGCGTGTATGTGTTTGATTAGACATATCTACTATCCTGGTAGAGAAAAGATTGGCCTTGTCTGACTGCTGCGTTCTCGACTCGCTCCGGTGTTTGTGTTGTTTTCTGCTGTTTGCTAGTTCCTGTTCGAATTATAATTCACGACTTCTTCACCAGTGGGTATCAAGGACTTTACTCTGTGAAATTCATGTGCTTTCGTTGGGTTATTCTATTGTTATGCTGCATTTTACTGCGGCTGTGCCTGGCTTAAACCGTGAGAAAACAGTTCTTAACTGCACCACAGAATTCAGCTCAGGTTTACACTACTCAAGTGCCTTCCTACTTGGACTGAAGCCGCCTACCTCCTGTCCCCTTCTACTTGAGGTTACACGAAACCTCTCATAACACCGTATTCTCAGCACAGCAAGAATCACGCTGACCCGAAGGTGGACCCAATCCAGAGGCCACGGGAACGGAACGCGAAGAAACAGGGAGCCAGACTCGGACAGACTAGGAAAGTTGACACAAATCGCATCCGGTTTCAGTTGACTTTGTTTTAAGTACCCAGTTTGCCTTTCCACTGCTATCTCTATTTTCTTAGACACACTACTGTAATGCAGCTTTTGTATGCTACTACTTGGAAGCGGTAGAGGGTCTCAGTCAGCTCAGGTTTGGTGATCCTGACGTTAGTAGATATGAGCCGTTGGCTGTTGTCAACTGCTTCACTGTGTTGCGTCTTAGGTCCAATGCATTGATTCGAAAGCACCCACTGTTCTTCTTCGTTCGTTCTCAATCTCTGCTACCAAGCTCTGGATGCTCTCAATCTCCGCTACCAAGCCATGAAAAGGGCTTTGCAAGTAGCAGGATGTAGTCCGGAGAATGGAATGGGTTGTGTCGTGGTTTACAGCTTGGCTGCAATATTTGCAGAAATTCTTGAGTACCGGGCTGCTGGTCTGCTCTGTTTCAGCCTGTTATCCAGGATCACCACATGAAGGTGTAGACGGGTCCTGGCATCTCTGGTTCGCAGGTCCTGAGGCTCGAAGTCAGCTATGAGTCGCTGACCTCTGCAACTCATGAGCTGCTCAGTGTCTTGATCCAAAAATACACTTCTAAGGGCCCCATTAGAGATTAATAGAAGACACATTTGTCAGTTTATCAATGAACGTGCATCGAATGATGACAGTCCAATAGATGAATCAGCAATGTATAGGCTTCAGTACATTGAGATTGAACGAGAGTCGAGCGGAGCAGAACTCATGTAAGGACGAGTCAGAAGTCTGTACAACCAACGAGCTACCTGAACAACTAGTATTCACACCGTTCGCCATTTATTGAAAGAAACTGAATACTTATGGCTATGCCCAGAGTGCAGTGAAATTGTTTCTTAGGAGCATAACATAACAGAAAAGGCAGATAGTTGGAAGATGTGTTAAAAGCTTGTAAAATGCTTCGCTAACGAAGTTTTCTCCCCTTTCCTGAAATGTTTAGTCTAGACTACGGAGTGACACATTTGTTTACGATCTAGGCGTCAGGTAAACAGTGTAGGATCCAGGTAAAGTGCAGAAAGAAAAGTTCAGAGTATGGTTGTGTAAAATGCAGGAAGTAATGGATGAATTGATATTGACACTGGTCCTGAAATATTAGGTGTCACGGCAATATTTCTAGCCGCCATGGTGACCAGGATTTGTCGTGCCCAGGTCTAGAAAATACATCCACACTCATGATGTCAATATATTCAGTCCGGAATATGTGGGCTTCTGTGCACATTTATTTTGTTAATACAAAACTTCTGCTAGGAAGTATACGCATCTTTATCCATTCAGGAAAAGCTGGTATTGATAAATTTTCAAATATTAGTCTGTTAATAGTTCAAGCCATTATATCGGCTCTGTGGTATTGTTACAATGTTTGCCAGCCGATATGTCGACTCTGCGAAGTGAATCAGTTTCAATTTAACGAAAATTTCATGAAAAATACGTATGTGTCTAAAGGCTAAAGTCCACTGTACTACGAAAATAATGATGAAAAAGTGATGCGCAGTGTTTTATAATCAGTAACTCTCTCAGTTAGGGAATCAAATGAGAGGTCATAAGAAGGAAACAGGACAATAATATTAATGCTATTTCAAATAGCAATCAGTCATAACTAGTTGGAAACAAGTTCCAACGAAAGATCAAACCAACATTGTGACAACAGATAAAATTCAAGTGATAAAGAAACAGACTTACAAAACGAAAGGAGCTTAACTGTTCTAATACAATATTTTGAAGGAAAAAAAACAATAAGGGTATGAAGAACTATAAAGCTCAACTAAAACCTTTGATTGTGAACACACGTGGCTATCAATAGAAATAGTTATAACGCACGATAATAGTTATTCACAATTGGTTTTCGTGTTCAAAAAAATCTTTCCAAGTTGAAACTGTTTCACAGCTAAACAGTCAATACATGAATACATCTGATGAGTTTCCACGTTGATGCTATTGTCTAAAGTTTATTCTGCTGACTTTTCAATCAGTACCCATATCTCCTTTCGAAGCATAGGTCATTGACATCCCTCCTCAGCAAGTTCGATCTTCAGTTGCCTCTGTTGCCTCTATCCAGTTGAGGTCCAGAAACCAGTGGTCATTTTCACAGCCTCGTCTACAGGTGTTTCTGTGTCTACTTCTCTTTTTCTTCTCCTGTGGACTCCAATCAGGCATGTCTGTCAATGTTTGGTGGTGATTTTGTTAGTGTGTCCTATCACCTCTTGATGAATTATTTGTATCACCGTGTTGCATTGGCTCGTCATACATCCTGAGCAAGGCCGGTACCTAAAAATTACACGCTCAAACCGGATGTATCGGAGCGAAAGGCAGATATATTGTAGCCTCGCTGTAAACTACGATACAACGTCACGACGCCCTGTCCAGGACGAGCGCCGAAGAATAATGAACAGATATTCTGGGCACAGTGAAGAAGATTCGCATGCATCCGTCTGGATGTATTACAAACATAGGCTTCTCAGAAGGATCACCACAAACGGAATCGCCGATGTTCTTTAAATTAGATGACACGAACCTACTGGGATAACTAAATTGTAAGTTTATACACGCTGACTAATCCAAAGTATTCGTGCGGAAACCGGCTAAAACTAACCCTAGCAGTAATAATGAGGCGAGTGATCCGTGTGGTACAGCTGGCCTTGAATGTATGATGGCGGCCATTAGCTTCGAGTGGCTGTGCATGGTTTAACTGGTCACTCTCTGCAATTCAAAGCTGTCGTTGTCATTACGCGTTGAGCTTTATTGATGTGAATATCAAATCGTGTTTTTTTTAAACCCATACAACTGGGAGAGATAAGTCATAATTATGTGACATTTCAGTAATAGTGAGCCGTTAGTTGTTTATGACTTTTTTGACAGGTTATTTGTAAAAAGTCAAAATAGGGAAAATAGTGAGCTTCTTATGGCTGTTTTTGGAAAAGGTTAAAACTCCATAAATAGATGTCCCTGCTAAACATAAAGGCAACAGGAAAGATCTGGGCTGATCTAGAATAGATGAGACAAGATAATGATACGATGTGTATTTGTTGGGGGTTTATGCTCCTCGGAAAGTTGACAGGCTTTGATTGACTTATTAATCGATTTATATGATTGTTTTGCTGAGTACTTTTCATTGCACTTCTTCTAGGTACTTGTTTGCTCTTTATATGCCCTGCAGTCGATATTTCCCAGGAAACCAACACCAAAGTACTTTGCTACTTGCAGTGATATTTTGTAGAGTATTTTTGTTTTACATGATGATGATGCTAGACTTATTCAACTAATGGAATTTCTTCTTCTGCTTCTTCTTCTTCACCTTCGGCGTTCGTCCTGAAAAGGACGTTACGAAGTTGTGTCGCAGTTTACAGCGAGGATGCGATATCTGCACCTTTATGTCAGCACATCCTTTTTCAGATGGCTTTATTGGGTACCAGGTTTGTCTTCCAACTGCGATGCCTATTCTCTTAGCCAGACTACACTAATGCAGCCTGTTTCCAGGACCGGCACTTGAAATTCAGCGTGGGTTAAAGACACCTTAATGGGATGGAAAGAATTCAACCACTGAATCTTCATCTTTGTCGTGAAAGGTTACTGAACAATGTTCGTAATACAACCTCATCATGTGAAATAAATGTATTCAGAAAAAAGTCCTGCAAGAACATTTCAAGTGCGTTGGTGCAATCTTTCTGTAAAGGCCCATCTAAAGTAATGGGCACATCTTTGTTAAGGAACGACGCTGAAAAGAGCAGATAAAAAGGGGACCACTGGTTAAATTAACGACGCTGTGTAAAGAAATATCCTAGGCCTTGTATTGATTATCAGCTAATCAAACGGTTCTTACGCGTTAGTTAGATAAGGACCCCATCAGTAGTCGAAGCATTCGTTTTTGTATCTTAGATTGCAACATAAAGCAGTTTAGGAGCTGCTGAACCAATCTAATTATTGTACATGTTGCTTAAGGCTGATACAGGTCGATGTTCAATAATTGAGAATCGAGTCATTCTATGTGAGTGCTACGTGTTTGATGGAGAGACGGGAATGTGAAAATGATTAGTGAAGGTTTGACTGGCGAGTTGAGGAAGGATAGAGAAAAAAGAGCATGCACAAGACGTTGTTGCTGGAAAATGGAAGGATGAAGGGAAGACAGGACAGTAAGACAGGCATAGAATACTAGAAATCCTGATATTAACGCAGACAGGTTGTGCCTGCCGTCAGGTAGCCGAAGTTTATCCGTGGTACGTTCTCAATTTTGAAATAGGTACTTCCTGCGGTTTACCAGGCCTTGTGGCAATGGAGGGTTGGTATGTGGGACAAAAGGAGTTCATAACCAACAAAATAATTAGAGAAGTCACCAATCAACAAAATAGTTTGGGAAGTCACCAATCAACAAAATAGTTAGAGAAGTTACCAATTTCCAAAATAGTTAGAGAATTCACCAATTAACAAAATAGTTAGAGAAATCACCAATAAACAAAATAGTTAGAGAAGTCACAATTAACAAAATGGTTAGAGAAGTCACCAATCAACAAAATAGTTAGAGAAGTCACCAATCAACAAAATAGTTAGAGAAGTCACAATTAACAAACTAGTTTGAGAAGTCACCAATAAACAAAATAGTTAGAGAAGTCACAATTAACAAAATAACTAGAGAAGTCACCAATCAACAAAATAGTTAGAGAAGTCACCAATCAACAAAATAGTTAGAGAAGTCACCAATCAACAAAATAGTTAGAGAAGTCACCAATCAACAAAATAATTAGAGAAGTTACCAATTAACAAAACAGTTTGAGAAGTTACCAATTAACAAAATAGTTTGAGAAGTCACCAATCAACAAAATAGTTAGAGAAGTCATCAATCCACAAAATAGTTTCTTCTTCTTCTTCTTCTTCGTACGCAGTCAGACAGTAACCATTATTTTTTCGAAAAAAGCGGCGGTCATCCTGAGGCTGTCGACACTGCCATAGAGCTTGTCTTGCAGTTCCACTGGTGATGGCCACATCTGCTCTCTCTTATCCTCGTATGTCTGGCAGTTCTGCAGCAGATGTTCAGCGGTCATTTTACCGGTACGGCACGTGTATTCGTCGGTACCACCTATCTTTAATTTGTTGAATAGGTGGTACATTAGTCTATTTTGGCCAGTTCGAAGTCTGAAGACAACGACCTGCTCTCTTCTGTTCAACTGGTAATAGGCATCGTTTTTGGTGTAACCAGTATGTTCGGTTTCCCATTTGGTCATGTATCTGGCTTTGATAAGCCGTTTTGACTCTTCGTACGTCATACTAGTATCTGTTTGTGGTAGTCTTGCACCTTATTTTGCCAGTCTGTCTGCCTCCTCGTTGCCTTGGATGTTGCAGTGTGATGGGACCCACTGTACCACTACCCTTTTTGGTGCGGACTGTTGGCACAGTTGGCAGAGTGCTGCTCTTAAGTCATTAAGCTCAGTGTTTTTCTGGCTTTTTAGCGCTGTGACTACGGCGAGAGCATCTGTAAGCAGGACTATATGGGTTTCATTTTTTTTTTGTCTCACCATTTCTTCCACTGCCGCCCTCAGTGCCTCTGCCTCCGCTCTGAAATTGCTTATGTTCTTACCAGTAGCGAATGACAGTGTTATTTGTCTGCCATTTGGTAGGTTCAGGAATGCTCCTGCCCCTCCGTTCTGTGTAGTGTTTGTTACAGAACCGTCGGTGTATGCATCGCTCCAGTCCATGCTTGGGTAGCTTTTTGATATAAAGCTTAGGGTAGTATCTCTCCTTTCTTTTTCAGTCTGTCAGTTTTTGTTTCCAATACCTGGTATATTTTCTACCACCTCTGGAAATATATCATTCGGTTTCTCTCGATCTGACTTTTCCATGTCATGCGCCAATCAAATGTGACTCCCAGATAGTTTGGGTTGTCGTTTGGCTGCATAAATGTGCCATTTAAACTTAATTTGGTATTTTGGGGTTTGATTGAAAGCGAGAATATTGTGCATGTGGTTTTCTCCTCGTTTATTTTGACCAGCCATGAGTTCGCCCACTCTTCCAGCGATGTTAGGGCCTGCTGCATCCGATTTCTTGCTATGGTGAGATTCTTTTCAGAGGTCCACATAGCCAGATCGTCTGCAAACATTGAGCTATGGACTCTTCTTGGTATATTCTCTGTAATGTCGTTTATATATACTAGGAAGAGTGTGGGTGACAGTACTCCCCCTTGGGGTACTCCCTGCTCGAGTGTCACCTTTTTGCTCATCTGCCCTTGTACTTGGACTCTGGCCGTTCTTTGTTTGAGGTAGTGGTTGATCCACTTGTACATCTTCCCACAGACATCACTTCTTCTTAGCTTGACTCTAAGTCCATCTTTCCAGACTTTGTCAAATGCCTTTTCCAGATCAACCCAAACAGCTACTGTGTGTTTCTGTGCCTGGTAGGCATCTTCTATTTCCTGGGCTATGAGGATGGCCTGGTCCTCAGTGGATCTGTGCTGTCTAAAGCCAGCTTGCTGTGGAATTAGTATTCGTTTTTCTTCCAGATGCCACATCAGTCTGGTGTTTATCATACGTTCCATCAGCTTGCCGACACAGCTCAGTAGGTTGATGGGCCTGTATCCATTTGGATCTGTTTTGTCCTTTCCTGTTTTTGGTACTGGTACAAGTACTGCGTCTTTCCATGCCTGGGGTACAATTCCCCTTTTCCAGCTTTGGTTCAGGACCGATAGCAATTTCCTCTTCACTGTTTGGCCAGCCCCATCAGCATTTCGTTTGTTATCCCGTCTTTTCCGGGAGATTTCCTTTTCTTTAATGTTCTCATAGCCTCTTCCATTTCGCTCATTGTTAATTTGGCCATCATATGCTCTTCAGGTGCCGTATTGATGTTGTCGTGCCCCTTTAGCTCTTCACTAATGTATGTATGCCTATATGCAGGGACCTCGATGTGGTTTGCTCTGGCATAGTGATCGACAAAAGCGTTTGCGGCTTTCTTACCGGTGAGCAAGTTTTCGCCCTGCTTGATGGTAATTTGTTTTTTTGACGGGGTTTCGTCGTTCATGGCTCTGACTAGCTTCCATAGCTTGTTCCCTCCTTCTTTGTCCAGGTTTAGGCTTTCCGTTTTGTTTTTCCAGCTCTCTCTTGCTGTTTGCTTGAGAGTGTATTTGTATTTCGCCGTGGCGGCTTTGAGGGCGATGTTTACCTCCATAGATTGTTCTCGCTCTGCCATGTTCCTAGCATTTGTTACTGCAACTTCCGCTTTCTGCAACTCATCATTCCAGTAGGGCTTATAGTTTTTCTTAGCTCCTCTTGGGATTGTTTCAGTGGCGGCTTGCATTATTGCCTTGCTTAGGCTTTCCACCATGGGCTTCATTTTGTTGTTTCATGTGTTGATGGTTTCACACAGCCCATCTGTCAGGATTGCAAATCTGTCCCAGTCGGCTCGTTTGTAATTCCAACGTGG
The DNA here is from genome assembly GCA_036924085.1 of Ariolimax columbianus. Taxonomy (NCBI): domain Eukaryota; kingdom Metazoa; phylum Mollusca; class Gastropoda; order Stylommatophora; family Arionidae; genus Ariolimax; species Ariolimax columbianus. Next base: position 41,981,866 of record JAVGWX010000004.1, on the reverse strand, counting down.
GAGCGGTTTTGTTTCCTGTGGGCCTACTTCCATATCAATGTCTAGCCTGATCGGCCTGTGGTCGCTACCTGCCAGTTGGTTTAGCACCTGGCGGTCTATTTTATGGTGTATGTCCTGTGTGGAGAAGACCAAATCTGGAGTCGAGGTGGTACGCCATGTTCTAGAATAGAAACTAGGGCTATCCTCCGGCCTATTGATTAGGGAGAGATTTGTATCTATCTCCCAATCTTCCACTTCATCACCTCTGCTGTCTGTGTCAGAGTATCCCCATCTCTCCAAGTGGCTGTTGAAATCTCAAACTACTATGCAGTTGGAGTCTCTGACCTCCATACTCGAGAGCGATAGGTCTCTATTTGGTGGTCCGTACAGATTGAAAATGCGGAGCTTCGTCTCTTGAGCCATTATGTCAACTCCTCTACAATTTCTGCTTGTCCGGTGTGATTGACAGGTACCGCGCTACTCGGTATGCAGTTTCTGGACAGTATCATTACCCCTCCTTTGTGGCCTTCTCTATCGAGACGGAAGGTCTGGTAATCTCTGATTGAGAATTTATGATTATTGTTGAGGTGCATTTCCTGGATACATGCCACGTCAATCTTACCTTCATGCAGGTGATGTGTTAGGGAAAGTTTTTTGTTAATGACTCCCTCCGCATTCCACTGTAGTATTTTGAGGGTCTTGAGGTTTTGGCCAATAGAAGTTGCCCCATAGCCATGTGCCTTGACTCCACGACACATGGGTGGGTGACCACCAGTAGTCAAGGGTGGGCCCCTTCGAGGCGTGAGGCCCGGCACTATCGATGCCTGGCGGGACTCCGCAGGATGAGCGCCATGCGTTTTTCTAATAGGTTGTACTGCCATCATGCTGTGATTTACGTTGCACTGTTTTGTTCGGCTTGCGGCCCCGTGCATCCGATTTCAACAGGCGTTTCTGTAGGGATGCCCTCCTTAGCCTCTGGCTGTCCCCAGCCTATCTGCAAGGCAGCAGTTGTTTATGATCAGAGTTGTCTCTCTTATGGAAGGTGTCTTACCAGACTAACGAGTCTTCACTACTCGTGTCTATAGGGTGCGGTGATGATATGTGAGATGATATATGAGATGATATATGATATGGACTGGTTTACCCGGAAGAGAGGCAGTCCAGTGTGTCTGTACCCCAGGATCGTCACGTCCTGCCAGAAACGTAGCATTTGCATGTGAGTGGTGTATCTCTTTGCTCTCTTTATTTTCTTGACTTCTATGCAGGGATGGTACGCCTGGCATTTTCCGCCACCTGGGATGTTGACACAGTGGGGCAGGTGTGCAATGTCCGCTGGTCTCCATCTCTTCTGCGTCCATAGGTATGGCTGATAGCGTACAGATTTAGATATCGAAGCAGAAGTGCATTTAACCAGGGGACAAGCCTGGTAATGTCACGGAGATGTTGTTCGCCTGGTTTGCGGACATATCTCGTGGTCAAGGAGTGAGTCTCGACAGTTCACAGTGAGGTGTCTGCTCTACTGTTTTCGATACCCCGACCAGGAACTAAGTCTTATGTTGGGGGTTTCGCACCCCATCGCCGTATAGGGTGAATATCGAGCAGCTATCCGCCCGCTTTGATCAGCGGATGGAAGAGACCTCTTTCTGTGGCTCGACCTGGTAGGGTTGAGGCGTGATCCCCAGGTCCCGACCATATCGAAGCCTCCCATTGTAGTGGTGCTGAGAATTTGGGCGGGATTCCGGCAAACAAGCGTCCGGCCGTTATCCCTCACATGGTAGCCTCGCGCCATTGGCTTATCAGCCTGGTACGTGAACCAAATGTCTGCGGTTCCTCTCGAGTTGAGCAGGATTTCCGTAGCAACGCCCTGTCATTTGTAGGGTAAAACTGACCTGTCTTCCGATGGTCTATTTCCAGCACCCGTTCATTTTTTGGCCAGGACGAATTAATCGAGGGTTTTGTTTGTCCGTGACCAGGTATCTGGAGCCTGCGGTTTCTGTGGTGTTAAGGCACGGTTTCCGTAGCGATCCTTCATAAGAAGGTTAGAGAGCTGACCTGTCTTCCGTGGGTCTAATACCAGCACACGTTCACTATTAGACCCAACAAAATTCCTTTCGATTTGTCAGTCGTTCTATAGTGTTTGCGTCTTGAGTCAAATTAAGCCGCAGGCTCCATTCCTGATAGTACTTTTCCGTCAATTCCTTTTTCAAACACTGGATGCAGACCAACCGAGCCACAGAGGGCATAACCCCAGATTTCTGAGGGTCTAAATCCAGCACCAGTTCCAAATTAGACCCAAGGAAAGTGGTCTCGGCATGTCAGTCATTTCAGTGTTGGCCGTGTTGAGTCAAATTAAGCCGCAGGCTCCACTCCTGGTGGTGCCCTTCCGTCAATTCCTTTAAGTTTCAGCTTTGCAACCATACTTCCCCCGGAACCCAAACACTTTGGTTTCCCGAAAGCTGCCCGCAGAGTCATCGAAGCAACTCCTGCGGATCGCTATTCGGCATCGTTTATGGTCAGAACTACGACGGTATCTGATCGTCTTCGCGCCTCTGACTTTCATTCTTGATTAATGAAAACATTCTTGACAAATGCTTTCGCAGTAGCTTGTCTTGCGGCGATCCAAGAATTTCACCTCTAACGCCGCAATACGAATGCCCCCGTTTGTCCCTGTTAATCATTACCTCCAGTTCCGAAAACCAACAAAATAGAACCGAGGTCCTATTCCATTATTCCATGCACCATTATTCAGGCAGCCGAGGCCTGCTTTGAACACTCTAATTTTTTCAAAGTAAACGCGCCGGCCACCCAGGACGCTCAGCGAAGAGCACCCGTGGGAGAGAGCCGGCAGACGATAGGGCAGGAGACAACGGGCAGTGAACCGGCGCGAGCCGGACCGCCCGCCTGCGCCTGAGATCCAACTACGAGCTTTTTAACTGCAACAACTTTAATATACGCTATTGGAGCTGGAATTACCGCGGCTGCTGGCACCAGACTTGCCCTCCAATAGATCCTCGTTAAAGGGTTTAAAGTGTATTCATTCCAATTACGGGGCCTCGAAAGAGTCCCGTATTGTTATTTTTCGTCACTACCTCCCCGTGCCGGGAGTGGGTAAGTTGCGCGCCTGCTGCCTTCCTTGGATGTGGTAGCCGTTTCTCATGCTCCCTCTCCGGAATCAAACCCTGATTCCCCATTATAATACAAAATAGTTAGAGATTTTACCAATTAACAAAATAGTTAGAGAAGTCACCAATTAACAAAATAGTTTGAGAAGTCACAATTAATGAAATAGTTAGAGAAGTCACCAATCAACAAAATAGTTTGAGAAGTCACCAATCAACAAAATAGTTAGAGAAGTCACAATTAATGAAATAGTTATAGAAGTCACCAATCAACAAAATAGTTAGAGAAGTCACCAATCAACAAAATAGTTAGAGAAGTCACCAATCAACAAAATAGTTAGAGAAGTTACAAATTAACAAAATAGTTAGAGAAGTCCCCAATCAACAAAATAGTTAGAGAAGTCACCAATTAACAAAATAGTTAGAGAAATCACCAATCGACAAAATAGTTAGAGAAGTCACAATTAATGAAATAGTTATAGAAGTCACCAATCAACAAAATAGTTAGAGAAGTCACCAATCAACAAAATAGTTAGAGAAGTCACCAATCAACAAAATAGTTAGAGAAGTTACAAATTAACAAAATAGTTAGAGAAATCACCAATCAACAAAATAGTTAGAGAAGTCACAATTAACAAAATAGTTAGAGAAGTCACCTATCAACAAAATAGTTAGAGAAGTCACCAATCAACAAAATAGTTAGAGAAGTCACCAATCAACAAAATAGTTAGAGAAGTTACAAATTAACAAAATAGTTAGAGAAGTCCCCAATCAACAAAATAGTTAGAGAAGTTACCAATTAACAAAATAGTTAGAGAAATCACCAATCGACAAAATAGTTAGAGAAGTCACAATTAATGAAATAGTTATAGAAGTCACCAATCAACAAAATAGTTAGAGAAGTCACCAATCAACAAAATAGTTAGAGAAGTCACCAATCAACAAAATAGTTAGAGAAGTTACAAATTAACAAAATAGTTAGAGAAATCACCAATCAACAAAATAGTTACAGAAGTCACAATTAACAAAATAGTTAGAGAAGTCACCTATCAACAAAATATTTCATCACTGATTAGAAAATAAATAGTGGACATTCATCGGGAATGTTCTTAGAATGGTCAGCAACAGACTTCATCTGCAAGCACTTATGTCGTCACCATCTGTATGCAGGATTAGAGGAGATCGAGAAAAAAATCTCTCTACAGAACAATCGTCAGAGACGGCCTCATTATGGGCTTAAACAACATTCTTGAACTGAAAAGAGTGGCGTCACGCAGATCAAACTGGAGAGCACTGGTTTCTGCCTTATGCGCCGTGTTTGGCCCTTAGACACCCGAAAAAGGAGTTCTTGCAAAATAATGATAAGAAAATGTTTCCTGATGACGACGGGACGTGTTTGTCGCGTAAAGTGGCGCATAATTGGCGCAATACATTTTCTCAAGGACGCTCAAATATTGTTGGCCCGATCTTGTCTCTCTGTTCATATTGCAACATAATCATGTGTACGGGTAGTGGCGACAGTGTAGAAAATGTAATAGGGTGTTTGCATGGTTTAGTCTGCAGTATAATGCGTGATTCCACTTTGGCCATAGACGTTTCGGGAATGACGAAGAGGTTGTGGCTGAAACAGCAGACCAACTACTTCTATGCTGCAGGCTTTGGTGGACTAATAAGACACTTGAATAAGTATATTAATGTTGTGCAAATTATTTGAACAAATAAGGGACTGTGTAAGTACAAAAGGAAACGGTTTTCAAGTTTGTATCTCATTTACTGTTTTCATAATTGTCAGATGTGACCTATTTGCAGACTTTCCATCGTATATCTTCAGAGGCAGAAGACGTAACTGTGAATGAGCTGACAGCAGCCTTCGACTGAAGGATGGCTGCTTGCTTAAAGGTCAATCACCGATAAATGACCAAGACCGTATCCCCCTGCAAGTGACGTTCCTGTAAAAAGATTGTAACCACACAACCCGGATGAGAGATAAGAGATCGTAGAGGGAAGACAAACACGGTCCCAAAAAGGCCTTGCTGAAATCGGATGCATCGGGTCGAAATTCGGGATCAAGATGCTGAGCAGCGCATGAGCTGCAGTGGTCAGCGACCCATAGCTGACTGCTGGCGTCAGAGCCAGCGAACCAGAGCTGCCAAGGCCCTTCTACACCTTCACGCGGTGATCCTGGATAACAGGCTGCAGCAGGGCAGACTGGCTAAGAAGAAGGGATCGAAGAGTGAATGATAATCCGGTACTCAAAAAATGCTTGTTGAAGTCGGATGTGTTGGAACGAAAGGTGCAAATATCGCAGCCAAGCTGTAAACTACAACACAACGCTTTCCGTTCTCTGGACTACATTCTGCTACTTACCCTTTCAGGGTTTTTGGTAGTGGGAGATTGAGAACGAAGAAGAAGCAGAAGAAGAAGAAGAAGAAGAAGAAGAAGAAGGGTCGAAATTCACATAAATCGTAGTCCAGCTGTAAATTACGTCAGAAACGTCCTTTTCAGGACAAAAGCCGAAGAAGTATAGATTCATATATTAAGTAGTTGGTAGTAAATGTCACATCACTTTAAACATTTGATGTACCTGTATTTCCTGTGAATGTCTGGTGAAGACACGAGAAATGAAAACACACAACAGGTTCGATCAATCCTCATCTGTGGATACAAGCCGCAACCCCTTTCTGGCAGACAGCAGAAGGTCATGTGTTGACCTTAACTCCACGTACACACAATTTAAAGTTAGTAAAATTGATTACTTCACGTGACTCGACAGATAATTGTCTAAATTAACCTCTCTCTTTCTCTGTGTGTATGTGTGTGCGTGTGTCTGTGCTTGTGCGTGTGCGTGCGTGTGTGTGTGTATGTGTTAAAAGAGTCTTGATGTTTAAACAATTATGTGTTGTTGAAATTACATTTGACTGTGTCGCATATTTCTATTTAGTGTGACATTCTCATTTGAATGTTTCTTCCTAAACTGTGTCGAAATGGGCAGTATCTTTCTAATCAATCTCAAAGGGAACTGAGACACAAGTCCGGTCAGGCTCAACAAACTGAACAGGACTATCTCTTTTACATGTAGTGTTCCTTGAAAACAGGCCTTTTTTCAAAGCAGGTCTGACTGACGAGATGTGGATGTACGTTATCCCTGTAGTAGTGAGCGTCATGTAGATGAAGACAAGCATAGCATAGGAGCCTAGAAGACCACGGTCCATCTTTATCAGCACGCTAGGGGTATGAGGAAAGCTATTGCACAACCAGCCACTTAACGTCCTTTTCACGACGCAATCAATTAAGAAATCTACTCATTGTGGGCATTCGAAACAACAACCACTCTCAAAATCACAATATATTTATTGATAAAATGTGTCGAATTGGGTAATATCTTTCTGCACAATCACAAAATCCAAATCTAACTTAACTTGATAACAGGTTTCTAATGTTGTCTTTCAGTTCAATCTCAAAATCACAGTATGATATTTATAGATAAATCGAATCGAATAATGTCCAATCTTCCTGCGCAGTTCGATGTATTTTTCACGACAGTCTCACAATGTGATGTTTTTTGGTAGCCTGCCAAATTGGACAATATCTTCCTATGAAGTTTCGATGTTGTTGGCTTCATGATAGTTTGTTTTGAATATTTCCCTTTTTTGGCGAAGATACTCTACTTTCATAATTAACTGTACTTACGTATTTGGTCTTCTTCTTCATCGGTTGTAACTATCATTTATTGTTTTTAAAGGATAAAATAGCTGTCCCATGTGTAGTTTTCATCAGTTGCCTTTTACAAGTTACTAATATTCGATCACATTTATGATCTGATAACACACAAGCTACTTTTGAATTAGTGTATGTCCTTCTAGGAAGTCTAGATTTTGTCTTTTAATATGTGTTGTTTCTTGATCAAATCTGTCGAGTTTAGTCATGTATTTTCCTAAATATTGATCATTCTTTCACTATAAACTCTCAATTCGACTGGGTTTTTAATTTTAAAGATATACTACTAAATTATGTCGAATCTTTGTAAAGAAAGGCTGGTTCCGTGTTTGCTTTCAACTTAAAATAGTATGTTATCTGTTACTCGTTACACTTTGTCAGTAACACCATTCCGTTGTATTACGAAATACAGACAGCAGGTAACTGGTCGCCCTGGCTAAATAACACTGAAACAGCTGTTCTATTATTTCTCTGACATGTGTCTATCCGAAGTGTGAGCTGGAGAATTGATTGGTTGATTACTGATGGCTTTTGGCTGGGATGCTCAAAGGGCGAGAAAGAGAAGACCTTTGACATCTTCTATATGAGACCAAATTCGCAACACAAAAATCATGCGCCGAACTATCTTCAATGACGTCATAGATACTGCCTTGTTAAGAACATTGAGAAGACCGGAACACGTGGCGAGTATGTCTGTCATCCGATGGACACGAAAGGTGACGTCCTGATGGACCTACAACTTTAAGTGCTTACCAGGACGTCCACCGATTATATGGAGATAGTCTGAGTAAAGCCTTTGGTCTAACTACATAGGTAAAAATCAGTATCGGTTAAACAACATTTGACTACCTGGCATCCGGCAGTTCTTTAGCTTGCTTTAATACCAGGATTATAGATTACAAAACCGGCCAAAGATGTAGCAATGAATAGGCTGGCAGCATCCAGAGATTAATAGCTAGGGTCAAGAACTCTATAGCTGGCCGACCTTATTCTGTCTCTAGATGTTGATCGTAGAAACAGCCTGAACTTGTGCATTCTAGCTATGTAGAATAGGGATCGATGGAAGAAGGCAAATCCCATTCCAAAATTCGCCATGCTGAAACCGGATGTGTCGTGCCAAACGGCGTAGATATCGCAGTCTCGCTGTAATCTACGACACAGCGTCACAACGTCCTTTTCAGAAAGGAAGCCGAAACGAAGAAGATTACATACACTATAAAATGTGCAAACAGTAGTGGACAGTAGAAATGCTAAGAATTACAAGTCAGAAAAAAGGAAGACAAAATATAGCATTTTAACTACGGTGGCGTACAGGGTAACTCGGTATCTGCACATAACTACCAGCTCCACTGACATACAGGGCTACTAGCTCTCTACACGTAACTACCAGCTCCACTGACATACTGGGCTGCTCGCTCTCCACACGTAACTACCAGCTCCCACTGACATACTGGGCTGCTCGCTCTCCACACGTAACTACCAGCTCCCACTGACATACAGGGCTGCTCGCTCTCCACACGTAACACGAGAACCCACTGACATACAGGGCTGCTCGCTCTCTACACGTAACTACCAGCTCCACTGATATCCAGGGCTGCTCGCTCTCTACACGTAACTACCAGCTCCCACTGACATACAGGGCTGCTCGCTCTCTACACGTAACTACCAGCTCCACTGACATACAGGGCTGCTTGCTCTCTACACGTAACTACCAGCTCCCACTGACATACACGGCTGCTCGCTCTCTACACGTAACTACCAGTTCCACTGACATACAGGGCTGCTCGCTCTCTACACGTAACTACCAGCTCCACTGACATACTGGGCTGCTCGCTCTCCACACGTAACTACCAGCTCCACTGACATACTGGGCTGCTCGCTCTCCACACGTAACACGAGAACCCACTGACATACAGGGCTGCTCGCTCTCTACACGTAACTACCAGCTCCACTGATATCCAGGGCTGCTCGCTCTCTACACGTAACTACCAGCTCCACTGACATACATAACTGTTCGGTCTTTGCACACAATTACCAGCTTCAGTGACATACAGGTCTGCTCCTACCGGCACAAAACTACCAGATCTCTGAAATACAGGGCTGCTACGTCTTTGCAGACAACTACCAGCTTAATTAAAAATGTAAAAACAAACATTCCTTATTTTGTATAATCACGATTTCTCAATGAACCGCTTGAGACATTTACTGAACACTTCTGTTGTTCGAAACACCGGTTGAGACATCTTTTCCAAGGCAAATATTGGTGTGCCGGTTAACAACTTGGACGTAATATTCATTCAAGAAAATAAACAATTTATTTTAAGTCAGCAACAATCACGAGGCAAGTCGAGTATAAAGACTTTGAAACAATATTTACCAAGCAAAGGAAGAGAATGTCAAGTAAAAAACCATCATAATCACGAACATCAACGTGAAAGATGCGTCTTGATTTAAATGAAAGACAGGAGCTTAGACGGTGGGAGAAAAAGAAGACGCCCCCCCCCCCCCCCCCAACCAAAAAAAAAAAAAAAAAAAGAAAAAAAAGAAAAAAGGTAACTATTAAATTAGCTTATTTCGTGCCAATCAAATGTAAACATGGAGTACATATCTAGGTCAATCCTGACTGTATTCACTAACATGTTTGCTTTGTAACATGTGGTGAACGCAAGTTCTGTCCCCATGCGCCCCACACAATACACCAGAACTGCTACGATAAACATCTCGGAGCTCAGGTGATATACGAGCAACTATGCCTGAAGAACTGTAGATGCCAAAATTATAGTCATGAACTCTGGAGCTGAAGCACCGCACCAACTATGTTTGCAGACTAACCGAAGTGGCAGGAGTTTCTTTTTGATATGAAACACGCCATCAAGTCGTCTTCTTCTTCTTCTTCTTCTTACGCTGTCAGACATCGACCTTTATTTTTTCGAAAAAAGCAGCGGTCATCCTGAGGCTATCGACACTGCCATAGAGCTTGTCTGGTGTTACCACTGGTGATGGCCACATCTGCTCTCTCTGATCCTCGTATGTCGGGCAGTTTTGTAGCAAATGCTCAGCGGTCATTTTCCCGGTACCACACGAGCATTCGTCAGTGCCACCTATCTTCAATTTGTTGAATAGGTGGTACCTCAGTCTATTGTGGCCAGTGCGAAATCTGAAGACCACGACCTGCTCTTTTCTGTTCAGCTGGTAATAGGAATCGTTTTTTGTGTAGTCAGTATGTTCTGTTTCCCATCAAGTCGTCTGAAACACGCTGACTGATTTGAGTCATCATCCGGGGAATCAATAATACACGTATATATGACCCGTGGAAGAGTGTACCAAGCTTCTCCGAGTTAAAGTTTTAAAAAAATTGTATACGAAGTGTGTTCAAAAAGTATCCAACATTTTTCTTTCATCGGTAACAGGACGAAACATATGTGATGTACCTCGGCAAGGAGATATGGGATATATGCGTTAATTTTTTCCCGCCCGCACATTGCGTTACTCGCTGGCAGTCAGTCTTTCAGTTTTGAGTGAGGTTGGCACCCGTCGAGTTTTGATTCACCAGGTGCGCTGGAATGTCAAAGTCATGTTCGCCGTTTTCTTTGGCTCTTGTGAGATTTTGCATCACGTGTACGCACCACGAGGTCAAAACATTACTAAAGGGTACTACCTGAAGACCATATGTCGTCTTCGTGATGCGATTCGACGCAAACGACCGATCTTGTGGGCAACGGAAACTTGGCAGCTCCACAATGGCAATCCAACGTTCCATTCTTCGCATCTGACTCATACTTTCTTGGCCAAACACAACATTCCTCTGGTTCACTAGACTTGCTATTCTCCAGATATGGCTCATTCCGATTGTTGGCTGTTCTCTAAGCTACAAATCTCGCTGATGGGGACCATCTTTAAGTCACGAGAAGACATTATGCGAAATGAACAACCCAGCTATAGTCCACTCCAATGGAGGCCTTCCTAAAATGCTTCAAACAATGGTGGGACCTCTGGTAGCAGTGTGTGTTGTCAAAGAAGAAGTACTCTGAAGTGGATTATAGTTTCAAACCTCCAGGGGAGTAATTATATTTTTCCAGCACAAAGGTCGGAAACGTTTTGAACACCTCGTACAGGAAACGCACCTCAACAATAACCATAAATTCTCAATCAGAGGATATCAGACCTTCCGTCTAGATAGAGAAGGCCACAAAGGAGGGGTCCTGATACTGACCAGAAACAGCATACCGAGTAGCGCGGTACCTGTCAATCACACCGGACAAGCAGAAATTGTAGGAGTTGACATAATGGCTCAAGAGACGAAGCTCCGCATTTTCAATCTGTACGGACCACCAAAAAGAGACCTATCGCTCTCGAGTATGGAGGTCAGAGACTCCAACTGCATAGTAGTTGGAGATTTCAACAGCCACTCGGAGAGATGGGGATACTCTGACACAGACAGTAGAGGTGACGAAGTGGAAGATTGGGAGATAGATGCAAATCTCTCCCTATTCAATAGGCCGGAGGATAGCCCTAGCTTCTATTCAAGAACATGGCATACCACCTCGACTCCAGATTTGGCCTTCTCCACACAGGACATACACTATAAAATAGACCGCCAGGTGCTAAACCAACTGGCAGGTAGCGACCACAGGCCGATCAGGCTAACCATTGACATGGAAGTAGGCCCACAGGAAACAAAACCGCTCCCACGTTGGAATTACAAACGAGCCGACAGGGACAGATTTGCAATCCTGACAGATGGGCTGTGTGAAACCATAAACACACGAAACACCAAAATGAAGCCCATGGTGGAGAGCCTAAGCAAGGCAATAATGCAAGCCGCCACTGAAACCATCCCAAGAGGAGCTAGGAAAAACTATAAGCCCTACTGGAATGATGAGTTACAGAAAGTGGAAGATGCAGTAACAAATGCTAGGAACATGGCAGAACGAGAAAAATCCATGGAGGCAAACATCGCCCTCAAAGCCGCCGCGGCGAAGTACAAACACACTCTCAAGCAAACAGCAAGAGAAAGTTGGAAAAATAAAACGGAAAGTCTGAACCTGGACAAAGAAGGGAACAAGCTATGGAAGCTAGTCAGAGCCATGAATGACGAAACCCCGTCAAATAAACAAATTACTATCAAGCAGGGCGAGAACTTGATCACAGGTAAGAAAGCCGCAAACGCCTTTGTCGATCACTATGCCAGAGCAAACCACATCGAGGTCCCTGCAGATAAGCATACAGACATTAGCGAAGAGCTAAAGGGACACGAAAACATAAATACGGCTCCTGAAGAGCACATGATGGCCAAACTAACAATGCGCGAAATGGAAGAGGCTATGAGAACACTAAAGAAAAGGAAATCTCCCGGAAAAGACGGGATAACAAACGAAATGCTGATGGGGCTGGGCCAAACAGCGAAGAAGAAACTACTATCAGTCCTGAACCAAAGCTGGAAAAGGGGTATTGTACCCCAGGCATGGAAAGATGCAATACTGGTACCAGTACCAAAAACAGGGAAGGACAAAACAGATCCAAATGGATACAGGCCCATAAGCCTACTGAGCTGTGTCGGCAAGCTGATGGAACGGATGATAAACACCAGACTGAAGTGGCATCTGGAAGAAAAACGAATACTAATTCCACAGCAAGCCGGCTTTAAACAGCACAGATCCACTGAGGACCAGGTCATCCTCATAGCCCGGGAGATAGAAGATGCCTACCAGGCACAGAAACACACAGTAGCTGTTTGGGTGGATCTGGAAAAGGCATTTGACAAAGTCTGGAAGGATGGACTTAGAGTCAAGCTAAGAAGAAGTGATGTCTGTGGGAAGATGTACAAGTGGATCAACCACTACCTCAAACAAAGAACGGCCAGAGTCCAAGTACAAGGGCAGATGAGCAAAAAGGTGACACTCGAGCAGGGAGTACCCCAAGGGGGAGTATTGTCACCCACACTCTTCCTGGTATATATAAACGATATTACAGAGAATATACCAAGAAGAGTCCATAGCTCAATGTTTGCAGACGATCTGGCTATGTGGACCTCTGAAAAGAATCTCACCATAGCAAGAAATCGGATGCAGACGGCCCTTACATCGCTGGAAGAGTGGGCGAACTCATGGCTGGTCAAAATAAACGAGGAGAAAACCACGTGCACAATATTCTCGCTCTCATTAAAACCCCAAAGTACCAAATTAAGTCTGAATGGCAAAATCCTGCAGCCAAACGACAACCCAACCTATCTGGGAGTCACATTTGATCGGCGCATGACATGGAAAAGTCAGATTGAGAGAAACCGAATGAAAGCCAGAGAAAGAATGGCGATCATGAGGAAACTTGCTGGCACAAGCTGGGGAGCAGACGAAGGCATACTAAAGAAACTGTACACTGGAAGAGTGAGACCAGTTCTCGAGTATGGCATTGCGGCATGGACAACCGCAGCGAAGGCGAACTTCGATAAAGTTAACAAACTTCAAAACCAAGCCATGAGAATTATAACAGGTGGCATGAAGTCAACGCCAATTGTAGAACTTGAAAAGATTACAAAATTGCAATCCATGACCGATAGAAGAGACTGCAGAGCCCAGCTGCAGTCAGAGAAACTCAGAAGACTGACGGACCATCCAATGTACCAGAGACTAAACAATTTGGGAAATGGGAAACTAAAGCGGAGAAACTTTGCAGAAATAGCCAAAGCAAAGATGCACGAAGATCCCATAAACGCACTAACAACACCAAAACCCATCACTACTGTACGAAAACCTACTTGGAGGAAGGATATATTTCCAGAGGTGGTAGAAAATATACCAGGTATTGCAAACAAAAACTGCCAGAGTGAAAAAGAAAGGAGAGACACTACCCTAAGCTTCATAACGAAAAGCTACCCAAGCATGGACTGGACCCATGCATACACCGACGGTTCTGTAACAAACACTACACAGAACGGAGGGGCAGGAGCATTCCTGAACCTACCAAATGGCAGAAAAATAACACTGTCATTCGCTACTGGTAAGTACACAAGCAATTTCAGAGCAGAGGCAGAGGCACTGAGGGCGGCAGTGGAAGAAATGGTAACACACAGTGAAAATGAGAGCCATATAGTCCTGCTGACAGATGCTCTCGAAGTAGTCACAGCGCTAAAAAGCCAGAAAAACACTGAGCTTAATGACTTAAGAGCAGCACTCTGCAAACTGTGCCAGCAGTCCGCACCAAAAAGGGTAGTGGTACAGTGGGTTCCGTCACACTGCAACATCCAAGGCAACGAGGAGGCAGACAGACTGGCAAAAGAAGGTGCAAGGCTACCACAAACAGATACCAATATGACGTACGAAGAGTCAAAACGGCTTATCAAAGCCAGATACATGACCAAATGGGAAACCGAACATACTGGTTACACCAAAAACGATGCCTATTACCAGTTGAACCGAAGAGAGCAGGTCGTTGTCTTCAGACTTCGCACTGGCCACAACAGACTGAGGTACCACCTATTCAACAAATTGAAGATAGGGTGTACCGACGAATGCCCGTGCGGTACTGGTAAAATGACCACTGAACATCTGCTGCAGAACTGCCCGACATACGAGGATCAGAGAGAGCAGATGTGGCCATTGCCAGTGGAACTGCAAGACAAGCTCTATGGTAGTTGCGAGAGTCTCAGGATGACCGCCGCTTTTTTCGAGAAAATAATGGTTACTGTCTGACTGTGTACGCAGAAGAAGAAGAAGAAGAACACCTCGTACAATATGTGGATAACATAAATTTAATGCAGCACAACATAATGGTTACCTGTTATTACGACGTGTTTCCGTTGGCTGTCTCCATTTATATGCTTATCTTTTCCCTAAACTTCGTGAAACATTTAAACTGTAAGCTCTATGCGATTACATGTCTCTCTATATATATTACATTATCAGGCTAATAACACAACTAGAAAAGGTTCGCTTTTTTGTGTTATCATTTCACGAGTTTAACGAAGACTGTGAAAATGAATTTTAGCAGCTCTTCAACTTGCTAATGGAACTTTGTTACTCCAAACCTTTCAGTTGTTTGTGAGATTGTGTTGTTTCATTTATTCCAGTTTTAAAGAATTGCATTTATTTCATTTATTTATTCCAGTTGTTTATTGGATTTTCTTAATGCATTTATTCTAGCAGTTAATTTGATTTTCTTTTTGTATTGATTCCAGTTCTTTATTGGTTTTGTTATTGCATTTATTCTAGTAGCTATTGGATTTTGTTATGGTATTTATTATAGTAGTTAGTGGATTTTGCTATGTATTTATTCTAGTAGCTATTTGATTTTGTTATTGTATTTATTCTAGTAGCTATTGGATTTTGTTATTGTATTTATTCTAGTAGCTATTGGATTTTGTTATTGTATTTATTCTAGTAGCTATTGGATTTTGTTATTGTATTTATTCTAGTAGCTATTGGATTTTGTTATTGCATTAATTCCATTTGTATGGGGTATTCTTCTATACCATTTATTCCAGCTGTTTAATGTATTTTCTCAATGTAATTGTTTCAGTTGTTTATTAAATTTTGCTGTTGCATTTACTGATGTTTTTAAATATTATTTTGGAAACTCGACTATTGTAGATATTTATACGATTTTTCTTTGTATTAATTACATGTCTTTATTATTCTCTATTTATGCTTCTCTTTTTTATGAAACTCCTTTCAGACCTTTTTTCCGCTGCTGTATTGCATGAGTAGAGGGTGATTTCACGAAGTCATGAACTAACAACAGTGCCACACGGCTCTACCAGAAACGATTGCGTGGCAGATTGAACAGTATTGAACTAAATAATTTATACCCCTGGGTTCTTTGTATATTCTGAGCTACGTTCATTTACCAGATAGAACCACATAACCAGAAACATGAATACAAAGAAGAAATGGTTACAAATAGAAGAACAGAGTTTTGAGAACTCAAGACATTAATGCATTGGGAAATCGATTATTGATTGACCTGATTGTTGTGTTTAACCTTACACAATATTCAAAATATCGAGAAAAAGAGAGGTACTGTTTAACAATGGGCACAGATCGATTCCAAGTGCAACGGAGCTGTGTTGATGATGAGTATTGATTAGTAGACGTACAGATCAGTCTTTCAACACGCACGCCGTATTAGGCGACTAAAGAGGGTTGGGCATGAGCCTAGTAACTTCATCATGTAAAACAAATTGCTTCAGAAACTACGACAGGTAAAAGGTAAAGGTAGTCCCACAGCAGACAGTGCTGTTGGGGATGACGTGTTAAAGAATTCATTGTACCAAGACGAAGATTGTTTATGGGCAGTGCCCCTTCTCTCTGCCTTTCCTTCCCTAACAGTAAATCAAGTACACATTTACAGCTGGGTCAACTTGAATAACATGGAAAAATAAAACATAGGCCATGCTCGATCTGTCACAATGAGAGCGACGTGATTTGAATCTGGTACGCTGCAGTTGTACTACTATGCTTCAGAAGGAGCAAAAGATAGACAGGAAGAAATAAGACAGAGAAACATACAGTTATACATATCTTTTTGTAGTGGTTAATTATTGAGTTTCCTGCGTGTTGTTCCCTGTTTATAATTTCCAAGAGCAATAATAATGGGCGTTGCAGCGATTGTCATTCTTAATAGTCTCCCTTGATTATAGGGGAGGAAGACTAAAGACTGGTCAGGATAAATATACTGATTAGACCTATTAATCAGCTTCAGGCAAAACATTCTGGCCAAGACCCTCACCTTGACTTCCTCGTATCCCTTACTGGAAACGGGATGTTTTCATGGCAGCTTAGCTTACAAGGTGAGGTATCGACGTGATCCCCGTAGTAGTGAGCTACACGCAGATGAAGCTAAGCATAGTACAACCGCATGAAGAACCCCGGTCCACCTTCATCGGCACGCTTGAGATGTGAGGAAAGCTACGACAACCCGCCACTAAATGTATTTTGTATGGCGCACAAAAGAGTAACCTACTCATTGTGAGCAATCAACAATAACTAACTTTGATTATAAAGTACAAGCTTCAGAGTTACACTGTGTCCTTTATTATCATGTTTCGTAATAGGAAATTATAACTTTTAATTATTTGTCTATTTCCTGCACTAGCATTATGGACTTGTTATAGTCTAAACTTGACATATCAGTTTAGAATGCTCTATAATCTAAGTTGTTGTTGCTCGAATCTATTCGTGCTGAGATGAGTTAACATTTGATAACGTTTCTTTGGTGACATGTTACAGTGGCTCTTCTTACTCTCCGAAGTATACATGCTTGAGAAGGTGGTCTGTGCTCCACCAGGCTGTAGTGCAATGCACGACTTCTCAGTAAGCTCACCACTGTTGGGATTACATTGTTGATGACTACCTCTTGGTTAGACTGCCATTGCACAGCAAGTGTCCATAGACACAGACAAGGAATTGTGTTGTGGTCTTGATTATGTATACAGTGACCATGAACGTACTTGGTTTCCTACATCATTTCTAAAAATGCATGAATCCAGCTAGATCTTCTTCTTCTTCTTCTTTTTATTCTTCTTCATTGTCTTCTTCGTTTTCCCTCAGATAACCGCTAAATGGCTCAAGCATAATCATTGTGCGTAGCGTTTCCAAGTGTTACATTGCACTGCTGTCTCTGCTCGGTGTCAGTGCATCCATCCTGAGCATTCATTTACTTGGAGCTTCTTCTTCTTCTTCTTTCGCTTGAAGTATGTCTACATCTGCAAAGTTGTCTCTTGTATGAACCTCCCTGTCTTCTGCAGCTCAAACATAGGTCCATATAGTGTCCCTTCCAGTGTTGTTTCTCTTGGCCAGTGTTTCCTCCTCAGTATATGAAGTATACGCTCCGCAGTCTAGGATGCCTGTCCACGTGTACACATATTTGAGTTGCCAATCCTAAATGGTGTGTACATGTGGCTGCGGAGTCGGTTATGTCCTGTTCTGAGGCGTAGTCTGACAATCTTCTCTTGCCTGTTAATATTGTTTTTGTTTGGGGCTGATTCTCTAGCCTTTGGCTGTCCCCAACCTTCCTGACAGGTATTAGTTGTTTTTTTGTTACAGCTGTCTCTACAGTAAAATTGTCTTATGGAACTGCATATCGTGGGCTTCCCACTAGATCTTGATCTACTTTCCACAGCCGCAAGTTCGAAGGGCAGGACGGCTAGACCTCATTAAATAATTGTGTGTGACATGATGCTGGCTAAGTCGTTAAACTGACGTTTTCCTTGTAGGCAGACGAAATCATCACCCGAAAGACCAGGGTTCACATCCGGAGTGTTTATTATTTTTCTTTCTTTACTGTTGTTAGGTAAACATATTTACTGATCGAATAGAATGTTTGTCATTAAGATCACTGCCGCTATTATTCACAGTGCTTATTGATGTAGACTGGCATGTAGAAGAAATATGATATTTAATAATGATATGTATAACATGTAACATTGAATAGATTACGTCATATCCAGTAAACCATGCCATGTATAAAATACAAATTTTGTTTCGTTGAACATATATATTCGAGGTAGCTTCAAAAAGTTATCCGAATTAGTTGATTGTATAGAAATAAGTTACAATAGAATTATCTACACTACATTTCCTTCAAAGTAGTTCCCTTCGGCAACTGCACACTTTTGACAATGTGCATACAACGGCTGGAAACATTTGTGGAACCCATTCTTCGACACCTCACTCTTGTGCTATCTTGTCGCATTGGTGATAACGTCCTCAGCCTCCTTGAATCGCTGTCCTTTTAGTGCCGATTTCAGTCGAGGGAACAAGAAACAAATCAACCGGTGCCAGGTCGGGAGAATATGGAGGATGTTCCAAGGTAATCACATTGTGCGTTGCGATGTACTGCTTCCTAAGTAGGGATCGATGTGCTGACGCATTGTCACGCAGGGTAATCCAACTGTTTGTTCTCTATTTTTCTGGTCGTTTTCGTCTGATTGCATTTCTTAGACGTACATTTCATTGTTAACCGTTCAGCTTTCAGGAATGAAATCATTATAGACAATACCCTGAACATTTTTTGTAAAAGACTTCCAACGTTGCTGTTGTTCACTCTGTGTCCGGGGAGATGTGGCAGATTTCCATTCAGAAGACTGACGTTTTGTCTGAGGATCGTAAAAAAACACCAGGTCTCATCTCTTGCGATTATGTTGTTGATAAAACTGTTATCTTGATCAGCCATTGTGAATGGGTCTCTTGATAGGGTCAATCTCGTTTCTTTCAGTTCAGCAAATAGCATTTGTTAACCATATGTTGACAAACACGGTACATGAGCAGTTCATTGTGGAGAATACCGTGGCAACTTCCAACTGATATTCCAACTTCTGAGGCTATTTTATCGACACTAAGTCTTCTGTCAGCACACACAACGTTTCGAACACGCTCAATATTTTCATTGTTGATCGAGATTGACGGTCGCCCACTACGTGCATCATCATCGACACTAACACGACCTTCACGGATACGCTTGTTGTTCCACTCAAATACTTGCGATTTCCTCATTGTGGTATCACCAAATGCTTTATTAAGCAATGGTTGTGTCTCTGAGGGTGACTTTTCAAGCAAAACACAGAATTTAACATGTGTACGTTGTTCAATCAAGGACAGCTTCGACTCCGATGATGCAACGAACACAACACAATTCTGTAACGTCTGTTCGAGAGTATATGTAAAGGTTACGACTGAAAAGTCATTTTATCAAGGTCACTACCAACTTATAAATACATATCCTCCATACTATTATCTTTAATTCATACACTAGTCGACTATTCCAGGTACTTTTTGAAGCTACCTGGTATCTATAAATATATATATATATATATATGTGTGTATATATACATATATATATATATATATATATATATATATATATATATATATATATATATATATATATATATACACACACTTATGGACAAAGAATCTAATCATTCGAGTCAAAATGTTACAGAAAGTTCCTTAGAATACCCTGAGCAGAGAAAAAGACAAATATAGACATTCAGCAAGAGTTGAACATAGAGGAGAACGGGTTTATCAATTCCATTTTGGCCAGAAAATGTAAATACTTTTGTCACGTCAAGAGACACAAAGGTCTTGAGAGAACAGTGATAGAAGGTATATGCCAGGCAAAAGAGGCAAGAGTAGACCAAGAAGACGATGGCACCAAGATATCCAGGAATGCCTGGGTATGACTGTGGAGAAGGTTGGAGTGTTGGCATAAAAGAGTTTCTTTCAGACAGACTGTGATGGGAGCGACGATCTTTAAAGAACATACCACATGATATATATATATATTTATATATATATATCGGAAACAAGATCCCAAGGAAGGACTATATTAAGATACAAGGCCATTTGCAAAAAAACCATGAATGATTTTACGGTCAATCCTGGGAGGATATTGCAGAGGTTAGAACTACATGGAAAGCGACCTAGAGAACGGGCATCGAGTCATCAGAGCTAGTTCTGATGACAAAGATGGAAGACACGCGACGCAAAAAAAGAACCCTACACCACACCAGTCAAGCTGTTTCTATTTACACTGCTGTCGTCCCTGTCAGTTGGGAATCGGCAAAATCAACCACGAAAGTCGATGTCCCTCCAGTACAGATACCGCCACCGCCATCTCTACAACAGACTAACTTACTGATTGTTTGTCAATACGAAAAAAACATAACATATATATAGCTGTCCATGTTGTCAATTAGGTCTATATCTACTCTCTATACTTTTATATATATATATATATATATATATATATATATATAAGTCCGTGTGACACAGATGTCTTTCTAGTGCACATTAAACTCTAGCAGCTCGTGTAACCACTCGCCAACGAGGTGGAGAAATGATCTGCATCATCTTGAACCATCATGGTACTCAAGGACGAAGACCAGACACGGATTCAAGCAGCTTTTGGCTATCTCGCACCAGACAACTTTACATGATTGAATACAAGGATTCAAGTAAGTACATGCATATATATTTAAAGCTGAAGGTTTAGCGGTGTCCTTGTTCCCTAAAAATTCTAAAGCGTTTCACTGATCTGAATCACATTTTAGCATAGTTTACCTTTCAGGAACCTTAGGACATTACTTAGGACATTTAGAGCATATTCCTAGATTTCATTCATCTCCTTGACACATGAGAAGCCTAAATAAGATATATGTCATGGTGAGACCAGACAAAGCTTACCATAAGCGTCTCTTTGTGAGAGACAAAGCTCCGGGTATACAGGACTCCAAAAGCTGAAAATCCCGAACTTAAAACCACAATGATTAAAAAAATGTTCGCTTAGGCGTCAGGTGCTCGTTGCATCGATCGACCACAGCCATTTCCATGCACTGAAGAATAAAAGGACACTACAAATTGCAATTCTTATTGAACATGGCTCAATCTCTCCCGGGCGATGTGTCGTAGGCAAGTTACTAACCGGGCCTGGCTCAATCTCTCCCGGGCGATGTGTCGTAGGCAAGTTACTAACCGGGCCTGGCTCAATCTCTCCCGGGCGATGTGTCGTAGGCAAGTTACTAGCCGGGCCTGGCTCAATCTCTCCCGGGCGATGTGTCGTAGGCAAGTTACTAACCGGGCCTGGCTCAATCTCTCCCGGGCGATATGTCGTAGGCAAGTTACTAACCGGGCCTGGCTCAATCTCTCCCGGGCGATGTGTCGTAGGCAAGTTACTAACAGGGCCTGGCTCAATCTCTCCCGGGCGAAGTGTCGTAGGCAAGTTACTAACCGGGCCTGGCTCAATCTCTCTCGGGCGATGTGTCGTAGGCAAGTTACTAACCGGGCCTGGCTCAATCTCTCCCGGGCAATGTGTCGTAGGCAAGTTACTAACAGGGCCTGGCTCAATCTCTCCGGGGCGATGTGTCGTAGGCAAGTTACTAACCGGGCCTGGCTCAATCTCTCCCGGGTGATGTGTCGTAGGCAAGTTACTAACAGGGCCTGGCTCAATCTCTCCCGGGCGATGTGTCGTAGGCAAGTTACTAACCGGGCCTGGCTCAATCTCTCCCGGTCGATGTGTCGTAGGCAAGTTACTAACAGGGCCTGGCTCAATCTCTCCCGGGTGATGTGTCGTAGGCAAGTTACTAACCGGGCATGCCTCAATCTCTTCTGGGCGCTGTGTTAGTCCATTTTTGGTCCATGTGAAATTTCCTAGGCACACCAAAACCAACACTGTCTGCAAACATAGCAAAAGGAGTCAATCTAGTGAAGTTTAGCCGCGTGCACTAGATTGTGAAAATAAAAACAGAGGGTAGTCGAAATACTATTTCCAATAGTCGAAGACCATGTCAGAAAAATAGGATAGAAAAACACCACAACATGAACTAATCTAAATGAAAAACGACAACACGTTTCCGTGGACACAAGTGGAAGTCGTCGACTAAAGTGAATCCCAGTCAAAATCGTTGATTAGTGTTATAAAAAATGAACTCACGCACGAGACAAAAGTTCCATCCGCGGCCTGTTAGGCGCCGTCTTTGTCGCGTTTGTGCTTGCTTTAAAGCCATGGAATGCATCGTTTCCGATATATTTGCAACACACTAACACAAAAAAACACTTGTCATAGAGCAAATAGAAGTATCCTCAAAGTTATGAGACAACTAGTGCGACAATTGGCGCAATGGAAGGGTTGGGGGGGGGGGGGGTAGTGATTGGTTGTTGTGGGTTAAAGATGGACGAATTGAGGCGGGGGGGGGGGTGAGTAGAAATGGGCAAGTTGAAGGTGCACCAGAAGCGCTGATTGGAACAGAGATGCACTGCAAATGAGCACGTGAAAACAAGACATGCAAGAATAGGTTTTTTTTAAATTTACGACTTCCACGATTATCCGGAGTGACAAGTACTTTTACTAGCACGTGTGTGTATATATATATCAAATATTAATTGTGTTATTTATATACTTTCCGACATTTTGGCAATTAAAACGGCCTTATCCTCTTCATACCAGATAACAGCATGGTTGTGAATCACCCCACTAACATGTAGCTTCAATCTTTACCAGCACAACTGATAAAGCTTCCTGTTCCCGTTAAACTGGTCTCTGTTTTTCAGTAACAGTATCTCTGTTCACTGATTGTTTACTAGTCCACTTAAGCAAACATTGAAAATAATGCGATGTTTGGATCTCTGACCGTCCCACTCTAATATTCTTCCCAACCCCGCTGTGTGCGTTAAAATGGATTGCAGGTTTTTTTCTGTTAACTGGCCCACGAGGTTCAAACAACTATTGGATAAATGTGAAAATCGAACACTCATGGTGTATAGGTCACATCAACTGTTATAGCTGTGTTGAGGGTTATGGATGGAAGGAGAAGTTTCAATAAATCTCACTTAACGTAAGTACCTCAATGCGCTGCATCCTGGAAGCAGGCAATTTTCTAGCATTATAATTGTCTGGCTGGCGTTTATTGGTCAAGTAACCGCACCATGAGTTACGGGGCTACATTTATCTTTATTTATCGTTTGGGAAATGCAATATAATTTATTAACATACTAAGAAATTAACTACAATTGTTAAACGTCGTGAGAGGGTATGGATCATATTTCGAGTATCACCGAAGGGAAGGCATTCGAGTATTTCGGTGTGCCAGAGACGTAGCAAAGAGATTCAGCTGGCACATCCTTCTTTGGTCAGATTTGCAGCCATTCTGTAGTGACGGTATGAGCCATGCGGCAATATCCGCTGGTCTGTATGGGTTCGTCATTCATGAGGATAGTTGATAGAGAACATACAGTAAAGAACTAGAAAATAATGCATTGGTCCACTAGGTGGGAGAGCATCTACCACTCACCGGTGGGTTATGCAGCTACATCTGTAGGGCTCCACCTGTTCTTGAACCTGTTACTCTCACAGAACCAATCCGGCTTGGGTGGCCCACCAGGAGTAGAGCTCCTGCCAGCATAGTGCTGGTGTTATTGGACGCAAGCTGTCCTTCCTCTGTAAGTTATATGGAGATATAGAATAAAAGGGATTCATTGAACATACCTTCGTTTCTTTTATTTTAGAAGTTATAATTATTTTATTGCATCTGTTGCAAGTACTGAAGTGGGCCCGTATATTAACTGAACCTAATATGTGTACTAGATTTTGATCATATTAAAATGTAGATTAACATGAGAAGAGCAACACATGCGTGCTGTGGTCTCGTGTTCTGTCATCTTGTGTACATGTTCTGTCGTCACTGAATTTCAACATTACTTGTGGAAGTCTGGACTTGCGTAAGGGTCAGAGAAAATATACTGATCAAGAGCACATTTCAAGGCTTCCTGGTTCCTGCAAACAGGCTGTGTTACAGCAGTCTAGTCAACGAAGTGGAGATAAACATTGAAATCAGATTAGTTGTGAGCTTACACAGGAGTCTTTTACTGCACTCTATCCAAGATGTGGAGGGTGTCTTCGAATAGGTTCGATGCCTGCCCGCTGACGGCGAGGGCAGCAGATCGAATTAGCTGTAAGGCATATGTTGTTTTGATGTTGTAGGTGAAATAAATAAACATCGTCAGTACACGACGTGACGACATCAGTGACGAAGCGGCCTGTAGTCATCGGCCTACAAGCTCCTCCACTGCTCTAGCAATGGGAGTAAGGTCGTACGATCCCGATCCAACTTCTCAAGAGCGTCTAACGATGCAAAAAGAGCCATGGAACCTGCTACCAAAGCAACGTCATCAAGGCTAAAATTAACTCAGTGTTAGTGGCTACCCAAAAGAACAACAACCTTGCTTGTATTCAAACTAGATTTGAATTTTGCTGCAGTCCCTCGTATTCTTTTTCTTGTTCTTCTTCTTTTTCTTTATCTTCGTTTCGTTTTTCAAGAAACATGGCTTCGCCACGAACTTTACGATCTTCCTTTTTTAAAAAAAAACGTGCTCAAAGAACATCGTGAGATTTTGCACTTGAAGTTTCTGTAGCCATTTGGTTCGTACGAGGAGGCTCCTATATATTCGCACAATTCTCTTGAGGCCTCATTTACGACATGTATATAGGTATGCGATCCTGGTATCCCCAGGGGGGCTTCCGGATGTGGATAGAAAAATATGTATGTTGGGATTGAATTAGCATTCAGCAGTAATACAACACCTTCACATTGTCACAAAGATGGTCTGAATGATGTGCTACAACTAAGAAAATATAAACAACGTCATTACTGCGTCAATTCTCATTGTTGTGATCCACAAAAAGGATTTTTAAGAATAAAGGCCACTTGTCACTGCAGTCGTCTCGCTGCCTATGTTTTAAATGTATCCCGGACAGAACAAACCTATGTCTAACCAAGATTCCAAACTGTACTGCCACCCGTTGATAGTTTCAAACTAAAGTCCGACAATAAGTAATAAACTTAAATAGGTGGATTGCAGTTTTAGGCGATGCGTATGAAGACATGAAAACGAAGCGACATCTGGAGCAGATGCTGCGCAAACAACACTTGAGTCACGTGGAAGTCAACAACAGTTGACACAAGGCCGGCACTTAACTTAATTATAGACAGACATACACATAACACAGCACCTACGCCAAATCATATCCATACACACCCACGTACACATCTCCGGTATAAATATTTCTCAAAGCTGCTAAAGTCTGATATTGGTGAGTGTCTATCTAGCAGTATTATGGACCGTTTGCTATTCACAGTAATAGTACCGAATTTGAACCGTGTTTTTGACGCGTTCCAAGTTGTTACATAATGAACTGTTAAAGAAGGAAAGACCGCGAGTGAGATAACTGACCACCATCGTGAGGTAACTGACCATCCTCATGAGGTAACTGACCATCCTTATGAGGTAACTGACCATCCTTATGAGGTAACTGACCATCCTGATGAGGTAACTGACCATTCTCGTGAGGTAACTGACCACCCTCGTAAGGTAACTGACCATCCTCGGGAGGTAACTGACCACCCTCGTGAGGTAGCTGACCACCCTCGTGAGGTAACTACCACCCTCGTGAGGTAACTGACCATCCTCGTGAGGTAACTGACCACCCTCGTGAGGTAACTGACCATCCTCGTGAGGTAACTAACCACCCTCATCAAATAACTGACCATCCTCGTGAGGTAACTGACAACCCTCGTGAGGTAACTGACAACCCTCGTGAGGTAACTAACCACCCTCGTCAAATAACTGACCATCCTCGGGAGGTAACTGACCACCCTCGTGAGGTAGCTGCCCACCCTCGTGAGTTAACTACCACCCTTGTGAGGTAACTGACCATCCTCGTGAGGTAACTGACCACCCTCGTGAGGTAACTGACCACCCTCGTCAAATAACTGAACATCTTCGTGAGGTAACTGACAACCCTCGTGAGGTAACTGACCACCCTCGTCAAATAACTGACCATTCTCGTGAGGTAACTGACCACCCTCGCAAATAACTGACCATCTACCCCCTTCTCACAGATAAGACTGGTCTGATAACATGATGCCTAAAACCTACCCGAACCGACACTATACTCCACAATCTGCATGGCGCTACCTGAGACACCAAGAAATGTCTCTTCATAAATTAAAGAGAGAAACAAGCAAACGATTCAAGGCACCTTATGCTTGGACACCAGGTGCAGTTCATAAGATTGACATCTAGACGAAGTTTCTTACATCCCTACAGACGTCTTCTTTTTTTTTCGCTTTGTCGAACTTTTTGAGCATCTCAGAAACCGGCTATGAAGAGGTTTCTTGACCGGGCCCTAGTATGTGCTTCTTACATACTATCCATCGTTTGCAAGTGCAGCCCTGGGCTTTGTATCCATTATATCTGTACAGGATAGCTTTCTGAGGGATACTATATGTCACGTGGCCGAATTGTTGGGTAAGTTGTCTCTTTATGAGGTCTAACACTGGTGTTGTTTCCACTTGTCTCCTAAACTCTTCGTTTCTGATTCTGTCCATTCTTATTACTCCAAACATTATGTGCAGGCATTTCATCTCTGTTGTTACTATGTGTCCTTTGTCTTTGTTTGTTTCCCTACAGACTAGCCCCCAAAAATGCCGTAAACGAAAGATGAAATGAAATAACGCTGATCGACTGGATCTAACTGCGTGAGTAATCTAAGCCTGGATCATATTTGTTTAAAGCAATATGACAATCGCTAATAGACACCGAACTGGTGTATTGATGCAGGAGGCAATTAAAGATATGATGATATTATAGGGGAACACAAGCTACCTGACAACTGATTGATCTATCTACACCTTCAGAAAACATGTATTATGACTGACACGTTGAGGGGGACTGGCAAGGCAATCTTGTGGAAACATGATGTCTCGCGTGATGCCCTGGACATGGGAAGTAAGTACCTCAAAACGACGATGTCTAGTACAATGAAGTGGGATCAAGATGCTGAGCAGCACATGAGCTGCAGTGGTCAGCGACCCATAGCTGACTGCTAGCGTCAGGGCCAGCGAATCAAGAGCTGTCAAGACCCTTCTACACCTCCACGCGGTGATCCTGGATAACAGGCTGCAGCAGGGCAGACTGGCTAAGGAGAAGGGAACGAAGAGGAATGTTAATCCGGTACTCATAAAATGATTGCTGATGTCGGATGTGTTGGTCCGAAAGATGCAAATATCGTAGTGAAGCTGTAAACTACGACACAACGCATTCCGTTCTCTAGACTACATTCGGCTACTTCAACCCTTTCAGTGTTTGGTAGCGGGAGATTGAGAACGAACTAAGCCAAGCCAAGCCAGTACAATGAAGTCTGTAACACTTCATCCTCGACAGCTTCTTTTTCTACTTCATTGATCAACTGATACTAAGCTTCTAGTCCTGTGAGGTTTACGAATGAGACTGCGTTTCAGGCCTTCACCGGTCCTCCACATATGTTCGACCATTGTCGCTCACCTAGGCCAGACATCCTCTCTTTGGTCTGCTTAGGTATGGCAGTCCTGCAGAATATGCGCTGGTGTTCGCTAAGCAGGAAATCTTTCTCCCGGCTACATCCAGCTCATACCAGAGCTGGGACCTGCACAGAGACATCATCCCCTGTAGAAGTTCAGGTAGACTAAGAACTAAGAACATTTGCACACATTTTTTAATATTTTCATTTTCTTATCCCTTCCTGAATATCAAATGTTTATAAGTCTATATTGCGCATTGAATGTTCACAAACATATTTAACTAATTTCTGAGTTTTATATTTGACCTATAGTAATATATATATATAGGTATAATACATCGAAAGTGCTCGGTTCGATCCCCATCACAGCACCGGCCGTTACCCCGGGGAATCAAACACTTAGAAAATACAGGACGAAGCAGATTCTTACATAAAACGCATGCTGAAGTCGGATGCACTGTGTCGATAGGCACAAAATAAAAACCACAGTGCAAAGCACACCGCCTTGGGGATTAGAGAAATAAGGCAAATGAAAAGATACAATTTAAAAAAAAATATATATAACGTATTATAGCATCGTTTTATAAAAATCCTTAACATATACATTGTATGTGTACTTCATAGCGCACGTGAATATAGAAACACATTCATATTATATGATTGACGTGTGTGCGTGCGTTCGTGTGTTTCTTTGTATATATATATATATATATATGTGTGGGTGTGTGTGTGTGTGTGTGTGTGCGCATGCGTTCGTGTGTGTGCGCGCATGTGTGTGTGTGGGGTGGGGGGGGGGGGCGTGCGTTCGTGTGTATGTGTGCATGTGTGGATGTGTGTGCGCGCGTATGTGTAGGAGTGTGAGAGTGTGTTTGTGGGCATGTGTATGTGCGTGTGTGCTTCGGTGCGTGCGTGTGTGTTTGTGCGTGCGTGCGTGTGTGTGTGTGTGTGTGTGTGTGTGTGTGTGTGTGTGTGTGTGTGTGGGTATGTGTGTGTGTGTGTATAATTCTGAAATCCTTAGTCACTGACTGGGAAAGTGGTCAGTGGCAATCACTCCTGGTGACGTAATTAACAACAACAAATGTCGTCAACTGTGCATGTTCTCTTGTTCATGATTTGCATTTCTCGACTACCACTTGAAGCGACCTGGAGCTTCGTATTCTCCTGATCTCCGACCCATGTGGTAAACCTTCATTATTCACTGACGCGTTCTTTAATCTGAGCTATAGGCGCTCGACAGTTCTTCTGTCAGCGGCTAATGTCCACAGGTCTTTCGAAAATGCGACCGGCTTCAATGTGACAACATGACCTAGCCGTTGTAGTCTTCGCTACTTAAGAGGAGTGAACGTGATTGGGAAACCAGTGAAAATGTACCTCTGGTATCTATCCATGATACACCATGAATGAAATGGGCGTGCCTAAAGTGTGAAAAAAGTTTGTTTCGCATTGTTGTTGTTGTTGTTGAGTGCCCACAATGGGTACTCTTTAGTAGAACCTGGAAATGGCGCTAAGTGGCGTGTTGTAGTAGCTTTCATCGCACCCCGAGCGTGCTGATGTAGGTGAACCGGGATCCTCCAGGCCGTTGTGCTATGTTTGGTTGTATCTGCGCTACGCTCACTTCTGTGGGGGATCATGTCGATTCACTTATCGTTAACCAAACTACCTTGAAAACAATATGTTTCCAGGGAGCGCTAACTGGAAGAGACACTGTAGTTGATCAGTATGTTGTGCCTGACTAGACAAGCGTCTCCATTTTGTGTCGCTAAGGTTGTCCAATTTTCGCCGGGGTAATGGAGTGTGCTAGCTACATGTCACATTGATCGAAAACCATGACCTTGGACTTGACGGTGCCCTTGTGGTTTTTCCAATAAAATAAAATCAAACTAGCTCGATTATTGATTCACATAAACAAACTATATATATATATATATATATATATATATATATATATATATATATATATATATATATATACACATATGGTGTAGAGCGTGATAAGTTCAAAAAATGAATAATATTAGATTTAATTAATAGAAAGACAGACAAGCAAGAGGGCAAGCAAACCGCCAGCAGACAGATCGGCTGACATACTCTTACAGATCAAACGGAAAACATACTAATAAACATTCTGTGAGAGAGACGGAGACGGAGAGAGAAAGAGGGGAGGTGGGGGGGTGGGACTGTAGACAGACAGAGATGCAGACACGCAGAGAGACAGGCAGGCGGGTGGATAGATTGGCCGACAGGGCGACAGACAGACAGAGAGAGAGAGATTGACAGAGAGATAGAGAGATATATAGATATATAGATGTATATATATATATATATATATATATATATAGAGAGACAGACGGACTGACGGACAGACAGACAGACAGACAGATATAGATATATAGATAGACAGACAGACCGCCAGACAGACAGATGGATAGATAGATAGATAGATAGATAGATAGATAGATAGATAGATAGATAGATAGATAGATAGATAGATAGATAGATAGATAGATAGATAGATAGATAGATAGATAGATAGATAGATAGATATGAACATAAAACATAACAACATCAAAGGGAGACAATACTCTTACTACTTACCCACTCCTGCATCCTTAAGTCAAAGTGAAGTTATCATATCCATCAGGAATACCTTTTGAAATAAGTAATCCAGAAACTTCATTTTCTAACTAGAATCGCTGCAGTGATTGTTAGTATAATAATTTAGTTTCAGACCAAACATGCGTTTGTTCTCTATGAATTCAGGTTTCAAGTAAACATTATCTCTCTGCACATTATACCAAACTAGATAAACTATCAACTTTACCAAAGACTTTCAGCGATGTTACTATTATAATTACTTCTAGTCGCTTTACACCGAATGTTTAAAGGCAAAGCTGCTGATCACGTGTCTGGAGTGTTAAATCTACACCACACGAGATAGAATTCACCAAGGATATAAGCAGACATCGCTTGTGCCAGCCGCTGATATTCAAGCAAGGTTGAAAGGTTATTTGACATCAGAGCAATTACAAACGTCTAAAGATGTTTGTATCTAAATATGCCTTTGTGAAGAAATGAGCATGCAAAACAGGACAGAAAAAGCCAACACTGAGTTCAGCGAGTCTCAAAATTGAAGTTTCAGCAAATGCTGAATAAATCGAATGTGAATCAACATCGATGCTGTTATTGATTTCCAAGTTACAATGTGATTGCTAAACACATATACTCGGTTTGTGCCAGTGTCTATGTGTTATCGAGATTGAAATGGGAGCAAATAAGCTACACTGTAACCTGTCAGACATGCCGTAATATGCGATTAGGGTTGGGTTAGGCATCGGACGACTGTGTGATGTCATGGAATATATAAGCCAGAAGAAAGGACAAGTCATCTGAATTATAAGGTAGACGAGGAGAGACTATTTGAGAAGTGAGCGAGTGATAGAAATAAGCAGCTATAACAGAGAAAGAGAATAATGAATGGATATAAAGATCAAACTAAAATGTCAACTGTTAGGTGTGGTAGAAGTCGATTTATTTCAGCAACGAGTTGCAAACAGAAAGCAAATGAAAGCAACATTTATAGGATATTAGCTAACAGATTGACACTGCTGATAATCGATACAGATCATTGCATGTAATGTTGTTGTTCTTGTTGGGGAAACCACCAATGACGACTTTTCTTTAGTGGCAGTTTAGATTAGGTTATTTTTTCATATCTAGCGTACTTAAGATGTTATACCACGGTCTTTATGGCTGTAGTGCGAAACAATGTTCCTCAGAAAGCTCTACACTATTGGAATTTGTTGAGCTACTATTAAATAGTGATAGTGTAGCTAATCTCAGTTACTGAGCGATTCCTCAGTTGTTCAATGTACACCTCGGACAGGACTAGTGAGCTGCATACAGAATATGGGTCACCTCCGCTATATGTAGTCAGGGGCAGTGACCTAGGCAACACTGCAGACTGTCTACAAAACACGACAGACTATTCACAACACACGACAAACTATCCACGACATACGACAGACTATCTACAACACTCAACAGACCATCCATGACACACGACAGACTAACCACAGAACACGATAGACTATCCACAACACGATATAGATCATCCACGACACACGGCAGACTATCCAAAAAACACGGCAACCCATCAACGACACACGGCAGACTATCCACAAAACACGGCAACCCATCAACGACACACGGCAGACTATTCACAAAACACGGCAACCCATCAACGACACACGGCAGGCTATCCACAAAACACGGCAACCCATTAACGACACAGGGCAGACTATCCACAAAACACGGCAACCCATCAACGACATACGGCAGACTATCCACAAAACACGGCAATCCATCAACGACACATGACGATAACACTTCGAAGGCCCAAAGGTCGACTGAATATGCCTATGATCCGGGCCGATAAGCACATTGTCCCACCCACGACCGTACTCCCTGTGAACAGATTCCGGAATAATTTCCTGCAACTTACAACCTACTTCGATCCACACAAACAGAACCATTTAATGCATAGTTTGAAAGATATATGTGACGTCATTGTTCTATCGGAAATGCGTGTCCACTCCGACTGGCATCAGACTTGGTGCGAAAATAGATCCATGTCGACACAAGAGAGCGCTAATTCCACATAAAGAAAGTTAGCTTCATCAACTTAATCTCTTTTGGCACCACCTTCTCCCGGCATGCTATGCTAGAATTACAAATCCTGTGACAAAAGAGGTTTCTCGACCTCATACAATGCTACGCGTCCCATTGCGGCTACAGCGATATCGTTGTAAAGATGTTATATGACAACCTAGAGCAACTATTACATCGCCATGGCTACAAGAAGGTCACCATGA
Organism: Ariolimax columbianus; assembly: GCA_036924085.1. Classification (NCBI taxonomy): domain Eukaryota; kingdom Metazoa; phylum Mollusca; class Gastropoda; order Stylommatophora; family Arionidae; genus Ariolimax; species Ariolimax columbianus. Next base: position 41,949,351 of record JAVGWX010000004.1, on the reverse strand, counting down.
GCGATCTGAACGCCAGGGTATACCGCATACATGTGAAGGGACACTTTATAGGTGTGTTCTCTAATAACCAGTGGAGATCGACCGAAATTTTGTGTGACGAATACGTGTTTTGAAAAACCAACCGGGAAAGATGGAAAATTCGCCCTCCAGATTGGAATACAAAAGAAAAAATCGATTATGTCTTGTGTGACAACCTTCAATTAATCATCAGGTACTACATCGTTTAGAGGTGATCAACGACTACAAACCACTCCGGACTTCGTTTAAACCTAACCTTCTCACAAAGAATGGTACAGAAGTATAACACAACTAAATTGCATCAAGCTAGCAGATCGAATCTCAAGACATAACTGACCAGTCTATGACTCTCCAATGTTTCGCTTTAGTCAACTGATGACTAAATAAAGGAATGCGTTATTGCTGCTACAGTCCCTACCACTGCTAACAGATGCTGCCACATTAGGGGAGAAACGGGATTTGAAAAGTGCTTATAGTCAATGGCACACTGAACAAGATCGCGTTATGGGAACTGGTTAAAAGAATACACCATCGTGTCAAAGCTGACTATGAACAATATCGAACACAAATACTCGTCAAGACAGCTGAAGACAGGCTCGGTATATAAAGTTGTGGTAACAGTATAATGCAGAAGAAAACCATTGTTCAAGCACTAAAATTGGCCGATAACACCATCTCAAAAGAAAGGCGGATCGATAACACAGACCTAATATGTGCTACACGGAGGAACGAATTCTTGATCCACCGAAAAATCCAAAGACTATACTCACCCACAAGAAGGGTAACGTCACACTCCTAGAGTACTATCGCGCTATCTGCTTACTACCAATAACTTCTCAAATATTTTCCAAAGTCCTGTTAACAGGATTGGCCAACTACTGGACCTCCAACAATCCCGTGAGCATACTGAATTCAGGAAAGGGTTCTCTACTACTGACCACTTACACACAATCCACCAGCAGCTAGAGAGAGCGCGCTAACTACGTCTGCCCCTATATCTGATGTTTATCGATTGCGAAAAAGCCTTCAACAGTATGGGGATCAATAGCGGGATAAATGCCCTAAGGAATCAGCGAGTTGTAGAAAATTACACGAGAATTATCGAAGAAATCAAAGTCGGTTTCAGCAGTGCGGACATTACCTTGTTCTGCTGTTCAATAAATGCCCCATTGGTAAGAGGAGTGGCAGCGCGACACCATTCTCCAAGGCCCTTGGGGACACCTTCCAACAGTTCAGCTGGGCCGATAGAAGCATCAAAAAAGATAAGGAAAGACACATCCACCTGCGCTTTGCAGACTACGTTGTGCTCATTAGCAACACCATTGAGAATGCTCAACACTCACTAAACAAACTGACTTAAGTCGGTAGCGGTGTTGCTATACGGATTTTTTTTTTAAAACGTAACAGTAATTTCTCATAAATTCATGCTGCCACAAATCAAGCTTGGAAGTCAGCCTGTCGATGACGTCAGCTCCTATGTATACCTGGCGCTGGAAATAAATGCCACCCACATTTTAGACTAGGAAATCTCTAGATACAGAACTGCTGTCTGATCTAGCTTCAGCGCCATACAGCCCATTCTCCTGTAGCTGAAAAACACCATGGCAAGGGTGTACATTTTCAATTTCGCGGTCATCCCAGCCATGATCTTCGGTTGTGAGGTGAGCAATTTATGCAGCGCTGATACTGAGAAACGTCGTGTTACAAAACGAGCGACGAAAGACGTGTTCTCTGGATCTCGATCAGAGATCGAATTCACAATGCCGAAATCAGAGAACGCGCCCTATTTCGAAATATCATGGAGGTCGAGATGTTTCGCAAATATTGTTGGACTGGTCAAGTGGTGCGAATGGCAGACAACAGATGGACACTTAGAACAAGGATTTTGGTAACCATATGATTAGATACAAAAAGTGTCAAAACAGTGAAACAAGTTTTACTTTTTTTTTTTAAACAGTAAGACTAATGCATTACATGCGAATACTTGCGAATATATATCTTTGTTGTGTGTGAAAAGCACTATGCCCAAAACTGTTACAGATGTCATGTAATAGATTGTACAATTTTGGTTTAGAGTAGGGACTTCACTCTAGAAGGACATTTTGTAATTTACTGTACCAAATCTCATTTGTTTTGATTGCAGGTAGGATGACACAGACCAGTTTTATTCCATAACTGTATGGGTAGCAAATAATACAACTAGATAAACTGGGATATAATATTTCATTCACTTGTTGTGAGATCCATGCGCTCTATCGGATCTGCCATTGAAATGATAATCCTTACGTTAGCTCGTGTATAAGGTAGCACTCTGTGAGATATATCACGTAACACGTATGTTGTTGTATCCGGCGGAAGTAGGTGATGACGATGTTCGTCCATCACGTGTGATGATGACCACTCTCTATGTTCAACCATTTGGAAAATCTGTTCCGTTTGCTCTTTCCGTTGAAATGTGTGACTTGCTCAGTGATTTAGATTAAAGGTAGGATGATTGCATCTCACTATCTCGTCCTAAGCTACATTTGGCCAGTGCCAAGACATTATCAAGACGACTGGAGATAGCACAGGATGCAGATATTTCTTCGGGGTTTACTCCTGAGCCTTTCCCGTTGACAAGTATCCTAAAACGCCGTGGAGGTGTGACATCCAATATGTTGGGTATGTAGCATGAACAGGACTGTATCTGTATGTTTATAACAAGTGGCACAGGTAACTGTTAGTACCAAATTATTTCAGATAATCGCAAAGAGTTGTCACATAGTGAAAGTCAAAGCCATACATTTAGTGACAGATTATTGGTTCATTCAGGTCACCACCTAAAGGGTGGTGGTGTTCTTGCTGATCATTCCAAGACTTCCCAGAGATGCTAAAATTATTAATGACTTCCTCCAGCAGTAATGTGGAACCTGAGTGAACTGGCCAGCGTTTTCGCCTAATCTTAACCCTATTGTATGAAAGCCCGTCTAGGTCACACATTAACCAGCAATTTCTCATGAAACTGTCACACTCCGATGTCCACGTTACTGAAGAACAAATTAATTAAATATAATTGACTTCACATTAAAATAATTCTTTTTGTACGGTGAGATTTTGTAAGTAACACTTATTTTGAGAATTATAGTTCAACTTTGTTTTCAAGTCGCCATTTATAAATTTGCCGCTAATGGTTCATGTTTTGCTATAACCAAGTATATTGTATACGCAAGCCTGTTTATAACAAGCAATACCTCTTCTTGATTCTTATTTTGTTCTGCTGCTCTTGCCAAGAGGCGTCGTAGAGGGACGGGATGCGTATATTTCTGGTTATCGGCAGGCTAGAGGCTTGTGCTGTCGTTAGGTGTAACGTTCTGAGTGTGTCGGAGACACCCTTGATCCACTTATGTCGAGTTCGACCCCTTGCACGTGAACCGCGGGCCGCCATATGATATCATCTCGCTGCAGGCTGGTCAGAATACATTCTAACTAAATGGCCAAATCTCTTGATTTTTTGTGCGCCACCGTAGGATTTGTCCCCACTATCTGCCTCGGCGTAGTGTAGTACATTCGCTCAAGAATTGTCTTTCCGGCTGTGCTTCTCACACAGCGCATGATACAACTTTGGATCTTACTCGTATGTGTTGCTAGTAAGGACCAAGATTGATATTGGTGACACAATGTAGGAATAAACAGTGCATTTATCAGCCTCCTCTTAGTTAGAAGAAGCACTCTAGAGTGTTTCAAAATAGGTGCAATTTTCAATTTGATAGTGGACAATTTTGGCCTTCTGAATTATATGTGCAAACTCTATGTCGTCATTAGTGAACATACTACTTAGTATTTGAACTCCCGTACTTGTTTGATTACTAAGTCACTGATGTGGAAACTTCTCTGCGCGTATTTACGTGACATCAACAAAGTCTCTGTCTTCTCTGTGTTGATCTTCATGTCATATTCGTTACAATCGAACTGGAGAAATGGAGATAGGTTAGGTGATGTTGTAGGTCTTCTCCATTTTGGCAAAATGTTACCTGTTCATCAGTAAACAATAGTTCATGACGGTTACCCTACTGTGTGATTTTATCCATATAAATTGTAAACAAAAATGGAGAAAGAACACATCCCTGTCGCAAACCACTTTGCACTGAAAACCAATTTCTAATACAGGTATCCGTTCGTACTGCACCTTCGCTGCTGACGTACAAAGTCCGAATGTCAGCCAGTAATTGACTCTCCATTATATTCCTCCATTATCTTTTATAGTTTACACCGGTTGACCTGGTCAAATGCATGTTCCCGATCAATGAAAGCCACGTGTAGATTCTTTTTGCATTCAATGGTTTTTTTTCCCACTTAACTGCAGGAGCATAAATATAGCAACCGTAGATCCCCTTCTTTTCCGGAATCCTGATTGTGAAACGCGGAGTCCAGCGTAACTTGCGGAGGCTATGCCCCTATACGAGCAGCAATGCACATGCTGGTGTTTTTTTTTAATGAGTAGATATCACGAACTCTTTTTGTCAATCACCAGGTACCTTTCTTTCAATCCACGCCCGATTAAAGATCTTTGTGAGCCATCTTACCTCTACATTGTGGCAAGCTTTTATAGCATCTGCCGATATATTGTCTGCACCTGGTGCCTTGAAGATGGGGTTTCTAAAGAAGGACTTATCTGTGACAAGCAAAACAATATCGATACATAATTATCGATTTTCACCAAAAAGAGAAGATCCCTAGAAAATGTATCTTTTTCTTCTGCGTTCGTTCTCAATCTCCGGCTGTCAAACCCTGATAGGGCTTAAGTAGCAGAATGTAGTCCAGAGAACGGAATGCGTTGTGTCTTAGTTTACAGATTGACTGCGATATTTGCACCTTTCGGTCCAACACATCCGACTTCAGCAAACATTTTTTGGGGAACCGGGTTAGCATTCCCTCTTCGATCCATTCTCCTTACCCAGTCAGCCCTGCTGCAGCCTGTTATCCAGGATCACCGCGTGGGGGTGTAGAAGCGTCTTGGCAGTTTTGGTTCGCTGGCCCTGACGCAAGCAGTCAGTATGGGTGGCTGACCACTGCAGCTCATGCGCTGCTCAGCGTCTTGATCCCGAAAATTGATCTGAAGGAAAAGTATACTGTAATAATGGCTGTTGTGTTCTTATAGATTAGGCAATCTCAACAGTCAGTGAATTCTCCTCTCGGGTCGTATCTTCTGTTAAGATATGGATAACTCTAGGTTACCACGTACATTTGAGGATAGTTTGATGAAACATTCGCTCTCAAAATTGTGGGAATTTCGAGGGCGTTTTGAAAGGTTTTACCTCCAACGCTATAAATATGCCAGCAGTGAGCAGAGCCCCTTGACACATATGGGAAAATAATCTCTAATGAAGTGACTATAGGGGCATGTATCGGCATGCGCCTGAAATGCATGCGCACAGCAGACATCAAAATGGTGACCTACATGGGAATGCGGATGAAGCAACGAGCTGTGATTGAATTCCTGATGGCGGATGGCTGTGTGCTCATCGATATATCGGCATGCATGGAAGAATGACTGCGGTATATGGTGATGTATGTGTGGATGTCAGTACTTATCAGGAGATGAACACGGACTGTAACAGGAGACAATCCAGTCACCTACATGAAAAGGCCCGCAGCGAACGACCGATCACAGCCATGTCAAGCACAAAGATATCTCCACAAGGCTTATGATTTCGATTGAGTAGGTCCATCACAATATCTATGCACTGCTTGGGTAAAGAAAAGTGTGTGTGAGATGGGTCCCTGCGGACATCGGATATGACACAACTGAAGTGTGCCAGAAACGTCTGACGGTATGGACAGGAAAGCGATGCTATTATCCCCCAAATTGTCACTAGTGAAGAGTCATGGGCACATCATTATGACCAAGAAAACAAGCGCCAGTCTATGGAGTACAGACATAAGAACTTACCTATCACCAAAGAAAACTCAACGTCTCTGCCTCGGCGGGAAAGTGATGGCACAGTAGGTAGTCCACACTGAACTATTGTAGCACGACAATACCGTCAACTCCGATCGATATGTGACAGCTATAGAAACTTCTCGTGTGGCAAAACGCAATTCTTCAGTACCACAATTCTTGCCAACACACGAGTCGACAAACAGTAGCTGCACTGAAAACGTCCCAAATTTCAAGGACATTTTACGACACCCATTGTACATCCCCGATCTAGCACCCTGTGATTTCTTCTTCTTCCAGAAGGTGTAAGACCACATCAAGGGACATCATTAAGCTTCTGACGAGGAGGTGCATGGAGCTGTGCGTATCTGGTTTCGGGAGAGGACATCTGGGGATCGTTTTCCTCGGCGGGATGCAACAACTTGTCCGACGTTGGCGTTTCTGTGTGGACTGGGGTGGTGATTACATTGGAAAATAATGACACATCACCTAAATGACATTCCAAGCTTCAAGAAAATGTATGTCATGTGTAAATCTTGCACATTATTGAAATTATTTCCTCAAAGGCAAAACTGTTCAAATCGCCCTTGTTTGTTAGAGAATGGATTGGGGGAGAAACCTCCATTCATTCCATGATCATGTTTTACAGTTTAAATGAGCGACATGAGCATTGCCATCAAGGACCAAGTTGGATATTCATCAAGTCTACAGAATTTGACTTATTTTCAATTCAACTTGATTTCTCGAGTGATGTGGCATCGTGTTCCAAGTTTGCTGATATTTGCAAGATATGTTCACTTATATTCATTTAATTTGTCTTTTGTTTTACTCTTAAAACGTGGAACAGCTCTCACGGAAATGATATTCTGGGGTAATGTCTGCTGGTGCTATACATATGGAATGGATCATCAGCTATGTTGGGGACAAAATCTAGATTTCAATTTTGTGTGGGAAAAATGGAGCTCCACTTGTGAAAGGTATTCATTGTATGAACTATTGTCCGGCACTAGAATAAACAAAACTCTTCTGGCTCCACGTGTGAAATGCATTCATTGTATGATCTATTGTCAGGCACTAGAATAAACAAAAGTTTTAGCTCCACTACGGAAAGTTTTGAATGAGACAATTCAAATTGTGAATTTTGTCAAAGTCCTTCTAAACTCAAAGTTTTCAAGCAGTTGTGTATTGACATGGAAATATGACATCTATTGCTTCTTTTCCACACAAATGGTCGATGGCTTTCATGTACGATAATTTCAGCCTAGTCCTAGAGAAAAGCTGGAATGATTTATTTTATGTTTTAAATTAGATGTAATTAAATGTTATGCCTGTTAGGATGATGAGAAATAGATCGTAGCCTTGCCTATTTGGATGACATTTTTTATTGACATTTTTTATTGACATTCTTGATCAGCGGAATAAACTGAATCTTCAGATGCAAGGAATGAACAGGAACATAATAAAATACATTGATTCGTTGGAAGCTTTCACGAGCACGTGAAAAATTGGAAGAAAAATATGGAGGTTTTAAATGTTGCAAATGTTTGGAAAGCTGTGTCAGCTCTGGTTGCTGGTGGTGGTGACCACGTGATTCCAAAACTTGATAAAAATGACATTTTACAGAATTTGACAGCTCTGAAAAATTAATTTGGCCAATATTTTGTGAATTAAGTGTTGAGGATTTGGTTTCAGCGTGAAATCCATTCATGTTGTCAATTGAAAATATTCCTGATGAACTTCTGGAACGGGTGACCGATTCTGGAACAAGATATATGTTCCATAAGCAATCAATCAGGCTTTTTAACTTTGTTGCAAGTAAATACAAAGCAGCGAAGTAGATTGAAGGTTGAAATGACCAAAGATGATATTTTAAGCACTCCTCGTCGAGTTCAAGAGTTGGCAAAGAAAAAACAGTCACAAGTTTCTCATTAATTGCAATATCCATCTGGATAAATTAAACTACAATATTCTGATATTGTATTGATTTCTTTGATTTCAGAAGTATACTTCAGTTTAGCGTCTTAAATAATTCATTTTAATTATTGAAACAAACTTTTCAAATCCATCAACATTGTCTTTAGCTATTAAATATAAAAAATATTATATATATATATATATATATATGTGTGTGTGTGTGTGTCCACATTGCTCTTCTGTTTTAGTTCATTATAGATGCTACCATACCATGGATTTGCCGAGAATTCACACTAGTCGACGACTTACACTTCTGTTCATGGAAAGGTGTTGTTTTTCATTTGGACTGGTTAATTCGTTCGTTCTGTGTGTTTTCTTCCGTCCGATTATCCTGGAATGGACATTGGCTATATGAATAGCACTACGCTTAAACATGTGTCAATTTTCACGGTCTAGATCACCCGGCTGAACTTCACGAGATTGGCGCCCTTCGTCCTAGATGAAGACAGTGTCAGCTTTATTGTAGGAAATTTAGACACGACTATATTGAGCTGCCACCCAGAGAGAGATGGACTCCGCCAGATGTGTAACGGCCCAAGACACACCGTTATTGTAAGTCGGGAGCTGATACTACAAACTGAAATATTGATGCCTGAACGACCTCCTAGGCTATGGGACTGATGATAATGTTGATATATATATATAATCCATCTGTGTATGTTTGTATATATGTATATGTATATATATATATATATATATATATATATATATATATATATATATATATATACAAACATATACACACAACTATAGACAACAGATTTTCAATAGTATATGCACATTGTTTTAAATGCACCTTTTTAGTAAGACTATATTTTAGAAAAGTGGGGAGGGGAGGGGGCGTTGCCTTATTAGAGTTGGTGAAATTTGGCCACGGTGTCAATGCCACACAAAATATACTAACGTATACTATGTTAGTCACGGCCATGTGAAACATAATCATCAGACAATATTAGTCAGGGTCAGGTGAAATATACTTATCAGACTATGTTAGTCAGAGTCAGGTAAAACATACTGATAACTTCCAAGCAGTTCTCCATGAAAATATGGTAATGGGAGCTTGGCTAACGGATTGGGAATCGGCATCGAGGAGAGAACCCGTAACCCACCAACGTAAAGTGGTCAAGAATACCTAACTCCAGTACAAGTGAGGTTAGGAGCAACAACATTTGGTAAAAAGGGTGCACGGACAAAAATGTTTGAGAACCACTGATCAAGAACTCTGTGGCCTCGTGCAAGCTTTTGTTAAATACCGTAACCATCCTCATGTATGTCGATATTACCTGTAAGTCAAATTTTGATCTCAGATAAACACATTTGAATAATAAAATGATATCAATTATATGGCGTCCACTAAAGAAACTGTACACTGGAAGAGTGAGACCAGTTCTCGAGTATGGCATTGCGGCATGGACAACAGCAGCGAAGGCGAACTTCGATAAAGTTAACAAACTTCAAAACCAAGCCATGAGACTTATAACAGGTGGCATGAAGTCAACGCCAATTGTAGAACTTGAAAAGATTACAAAACTGCAATCCATGACCGATAGAAGAGACTGCAGAGTCCAGCTGCAGTCAGAGAAACTCCGAAGACTGACCGACCATCCAATGCACCAGAGACTAAACAATTTGGGAAATGGGAAACTAAAGCGGAGAAACTTTGCAGAAATAGCCAAAGCAAAGATGCACGAAGATCCCATAAACGCACTAACACCAAAACCCATCACTACTGTACGAAAACCTACCTGGAGGCAGGATATATTTCCAGAGGTGGTAGAAAATATACCAGGTATTGCAAACAAAAACTGCCAGACTGAAAAAGAAAGGAGAGATACTACCCTAAGCTTCATAACGAAAAGCTACCCAAGCATGGACTGGACCCATGCATACACCGACGGTTCTGTAACAAACACAACACAGAACGGAGGGGCAGGAGCATTCCTGAACCTACCAAATGGCAGAAAAATAACACTGTCATTCGCTACTGGTAAGTACACAAGCAATTTCAGAGCGGAGGCAGAGGCACTGAGGGCGGCAGTGGAAGAAATGGTGACACACAGTGAAAATGAAAGCCATATAGTCCTGCTGACAGATGCTCTCGCCGTAGTCACAGCGCTAAAAAGCCAGAAAAACACTGAGCTTAATGACTTAAGAGCAGCACTCTGCAAACTGTGCCAGCAGTCCGCACCAAAAAGGGTAGTGGTACAGTGGGTCCCACCACACTGCAACATCCAAGGCAACGAGGAGGCAGACAGACTGGCAAAAGAAGGTGCAGGACTACCACAAACAGATACCAGTATGACGTACGAAGAGTCAAAACGGCTTATCAAAGCCAGATACATGACCAAATGGGAAACCGAACATACTGGTTACACCAAAAACGATGCCTATTACCAGTTGAACCGAAGAGAGCAGGTCGTTGTCTTCAGACTTCGCACTGGCCACAATAGACTGAGGTACCACCTATTCAACAAATTGAAGATAGGGTGAACCGACGAATGCCCGTGCGGTACTGGTAAAATGACCGCTGAACATCTGCTGGACAACTGCCCGACATACGAGGATCAGAGAGAGCAGATGTGGCCATCACCAGTGGCAACACAAGACAAGCTCTATGGCAGTGTCGACAGCCTCAGGATGACCGCTGCTTTTTTCGAAAAAATAATGGTTACTGTCTGACTGCGTACGCAGAAGAAGAAGATATGGCGTCCTCATTTAAGGGCTAAGGTTCTATTCGTATAGTTGCATTTTTGTGCATTTGGTAGTTGCACGCCGTTTTAGCTTTTTCATCGAAATGCTTGAAAAGACAGATGAAACAATTCTATATCGTGAGCCACTGATAATAAGCAGACCAATGGGAGTAGATACTTGACAGTTTCAAGCAGCCACTTGAGGTTATATTGTGTTCATATACAAATTATAAAACAATTTTATTTTCACGTGGGAGATAAGATGCATGGGAATTGCTTCTAACGCGCGCTTAAGGGATCACAATAAAAACAACACATGGAGACGAAATAAAACCGTTAGGAAAAATAATTAATTTTGAGCAAATCAAACAAGCAACATCTTTTCTATTTTGTCTCCACTTTATTGTGGTAGATGGGCATATGTGTCCGTATAATAACAAAAGCTATTTAAGTTGTGTCGCTATGAACAGAGTCACTCAAATTGAACAGCTCGAAGGATAAGGTCAAATAATGAAGGTACAGAAAACCGCTGCCTCACACCCAGGCTTGGAACAGCTATGGACTGAGAATTGTGAATCTGACAGAAGTGCAGGTGGAAATAGGATGCATCTGGCCAGAAGCGTAACGAAAAGAGGTAACGCGACTTGCTTAATGAAAATGTCCAGAATGTCAACATTATGGTCGCTTCCCTGAATGGATCATAGTGTCCCTGACTGAGATTGAAGGAATGGACACTTTGCTATGCGTTGCATAAGAGTCGGCTAAGAAGACAGCAAATTCATTATAAAAAAACGAAATGTTTATCAACCTTCACAGCAAAAGTGCAATGAAGTACCTTCAATCAACTTCTAGAAATAATGTCGGCTGTAGTAATCTCCTATGCTCAATGTAGAGCTACATCTTCCTCGTTCGTTCTCAGTCGCCCGATACCATGCCCTAAAAAGGGCTTTACAAGTAGCAGGATGTTGTCAGGAGAACATAATTCGCTGTGTCGTAGTTTACAGCTTGACTGTGATATTTGCACCTTTCGGTCCGATACATCCGACATCAGCAGACTGTTTTGAGCACCGGTTAACATTCCCTCTTCGATCCTTTCTCTTTAGCCAGTCCTCTGTTTCAGCCAGTTATCCAGGATCAACTGGGGGAAAGGGGGATATAGTAGGATCTTGGCAGCTCTGTTTCGCTGGCCCTGACGCCAGCAGTCAACTAAAGGTCGCTGACCGCTACAGTTCATACACTGCTCAGCATCTTGATCCTTAATGTGAAGCGATGAAGACACGCGAATTCACTTCAGTGTCGGCAGCTTCCTTTCAATGTATTCAAGTTGATATCTGACAGCATTCGAAGACGTAGGAACCACAATGACACACGATCTTGCTAAGTTACTTTTCCATCCACCTGTGCAGTTTAGTGCCGTAAGGAACATAGCTTGGCGTTCTTGGGTCAAGTGTGTTGCATCCGTTGTTGTAATTCAGTGTTGTAGAAATGATGCTGTCATCTACTCATCGACTGTGCCTTATTCGTGCCATATATCTGCTTGTGATGTAAACGTGTAGTCTGCTTTCATCAGAATGTATTCTTATGAGATTATCAAACAATGTCATTTTCTGCCTTGTATTCAGTACAAGTGGTAATTCTCAACTACTGGTCTTAATCTTTGTTCAAGTATTTTGGCATACATTTTTTAAGTGTCTGACGTTGTAGCGATATTTATCTGTAAATAAAACCATTTCTTTTACTGTATCTTTTCTTCTAGATTGCTAATATTGGAGCTTGTTGCCAATCATCTTCTTTTTTTTCTATGACGCCGTAAAGTTTCTCTCTTGGCACTTCACTTCTGTCTTCCCATAAACTTGAATTGTTTCAGCTGTTATGCCTTCGATTCCCCGTAACTTGTTTGTAGTGCTGCTCTTTATAGTTATATCCTTTTCTTGAATCAATATCTGGGGTTTCAGGTAATCTTTGGTTCTTGACATTAATATTGATTGTCTCGTAGCGCTTGTTTAGCTGAAACGGTCTTCGAAATACGCTACAATTCTTGCTGTCTTAGGTGCTCGCTACATGTTAGAGATCCATTTATTTTTAATGATTAAAAAAAGTAAAAACAAGCTTTCCTGTCTTAACCTCACTGCCTTGGTACTCTTGTAGAAATCTTTCGAGCTATGTTTCGCATGTGCGTGACAGTTTTTCTCCATATTTCTTCCATGATTATTATTGTGCAATTTGAATTACTCGTTTGGTATGGCATCTTGCTATTTGGCGTTAGCAATGTTTTGCAGAACTTATTTTAGTTGCACCGATTCGTTAACTCCAGCATTATGCCAAGCTGGTTGTTTTCTTTCTTTGTCTGGTTATAAAATGTCCTTTCCTGTATAGTTTATTCGTCACGGATGTTTGACATTTGGTATCTCCACCTTTTATGTCTTCAGTTTCTCCAATGAGAGATGCTCCCCCCCCCCCCCCCCCCACCCTCCTTCCTGAACTCTCTGACAGGTGTGAGACTCATTGACAGATCGTCAGATGAGTGGAGCACTACTTGGAGCTCTACTCACGGGAAACGGTGATCACTGACGCGGCCTTGTACGAGTTACAGATCATGTCTATTATAGAGGAACATGACAGACCACATACTCTGGGTGAGCTTGACAAGAATATCGACAATCTCTCAAACGGCAAAACACCAGGGGGAGATGGTATCCCACCCGAAGCGATGAAATATGGGAAATTATAACTAGCTCAGCCGATGTTTGATCTTCTATGCCTCTGCTGGGAGGAAGGTGCAGTCCCCCAAGATATGTGTGACGCCATCATTCTGGCGATTTATACAAACAAGGGTGACTTCGGGGACTGCAATAATCGTAGAGGGATCTCGCTCCTGATCGTTGTAGGCAAGGTTTACTCAACAGGCTGAGACTGCTCGCGGCCATGGTGTACCCAGAATCCCAGAGTGGCATTAGAGAAGGTAGGTCAATAACGGACATGATTTTCTCTCTTCGCCATACCCAGGAGAAGTTCAGAGAACACGACCAGCCGCTCTATATGACGTTTATAGACCGCACCAAGGCCTTCTACTTGGTTAGTAGAAATGTTCTATTTGAACTCCTCACATGACCAAATAGGAAACAGAACATACTGGCTACACAAAAAACGATGCGTATTACCAGTTGAACAGAAGAGAGCAGGTCGTGGTCTTCAGACTTCGCACTGGCCACATTAGACTGAGGTACCACCTATTCAATAAATTGAAGATAGGTGGCACTGACGAATGCATGTGTGGTACTGGGATAATGACCGCTGAACATCTGCTGCAAAACTGCCCGACATACGAGGATCAGAGAAAGCAGATGTGGCCATCGCCAGTGGCAACACTAGATAAGCTCTATGGCAGTGTCGACAGCCTCAGGATGACAGCTGCTTTTTTCGAAAAAATAAAGATTGACATCTGACAGCGTACGAAGAAGAAAAAAAAGAAGAACTCCTCCAGAAGATCGGCTGCCAAACAACAACAAAAAACTGCGCAACATGATAATTTTTTCCCACACTGATATGAAGGGTTATGTCTTATACGATGGATCTTCTTCAAACTCTTTTCCTATTAAGAGTGGAGTGAAGCAGGGATGCGTGCTTGAGCCAACGGTCTTTTGGGATCTTCTTCGCATGTTCTTATCCTACGCTTATGGCCCCACTATGGACGGTGTTTATCTGCACACCAGGTCAGACGGGCGGCTGTTTAAACTATCCCGACTGCGTGCGAAAACCAAGGTCAGAACGGTGTTCATTAGAGAGATGCTATTTGCGGATGATGCAGTTCGAGTGACAATAATGAGGAAGCCCTACAGAAACTGGGAGACAGATACGCCGAGGGGTGCAAGCTGTTTGGGCTCACCATAAGCCTGAAAAAGACAGTAGACTTGGCAGGACGAACACCGTCAATGAGAGTCTGGGAAAACAATGCGCTGTCTCACTACATAAAGGTCCCGCCCCATCAGACCCGCGTTTTTGGCACTCTTATGTATCGAAGTGAAACTTGGAGCACTTACACTAATCAGGGACGGCAACTCAACACCTTTCACATGAGGTGACAACGGCGTGTATTGAGGATTATTTGGCGTCCTCCTGCATTTTTTTAAGGGTTTGCTTCCCCGGAGTAATGGCCAGGGCTGTGATGGGGAGCAAACCCAGCACCTTAGGATTGTGAGCCGAGTCACTTAACCACTAGCCAACGCCATGCCCCGAGTAACCTTTCGATAAGCTGGACAAACTTTCAATTAACGATGCAAACTTTCTATACGCTGGGTAAACTTCTGATAAGATAGATAAACTATCTATCAGCTGAGTAAACCGTATATAGGCTCGGTAACCTTTCGATAAGCTGGACAAAATTTCAATTAACGATGCAAACTTTCTATACGTTGGGTAAACTTCTGATAAGATAGGTAAACTTTCGATAAGCTGAGTAAACTTTCTATGCTCTGGGTAAACTTTCGTTATGTTTGGTAAACTTTTGATAAAATAGGTAAACTTTTGATAAGTTGTGTAAACTTTTGATAAGATTGGTAAACTTTCTATAAGCTGGGTAAACTTTTGATAAGCTAAGTAAACTTTCGATAAGCTGGGTAAACTTTCGATAAGCTGGGTAAACTTTTGATAAGATAGGTAAACTTTTGATAAGCTGTGTAAACTTTTGATAAGATTGGTAAACTTTCTATAAGCTGGGTAAACTTTTAATAAGCTGGGTAAACTTTTAATAAGATAGATAAACGTTTGATAAGATAGATAAACTTTTGATAAGTTGGGTAAACTTATGATAAGATAGATAAACTTTTGATAAGCTGGGTAAACTTTTGATAAGATAGATAAACTTTTGATGTTGTGCAAACGTTTGGTAAGCTGGTTAAACTTTTGATAAGGTGTGTAAACTTTTGATAAGTTGGGTAAACTTTTGATGCTGTGTAAAATTTCGAGTAAACATGCTGATCTATACCTCACCTTGTCCAGGACATAGACCATGGTCATCGAGGTGGGGATCGGCAACCTGATCGCCGTAGAGGCTAGTCTACTGAGAAGCCATGCATTGCACTACAGCGAGGAGGTTTCAGAGCAACATTTAACAGTACGCCTGTAGATATCAAATTATTATTATTAATTCGCTTTGTCCCCTGTAGCACATGAGACTTCAACAGGGATTTTCCATGTTTTTCTGTCTTATGGCAATCTTTCATACAATGCCCCGTGCCAGAGATGCGTAGCACCGACCATCCTCCATTGTGTGTTTCCAAGTAGTTCTTGGTCTACCTTTCTTTCTTATACCCTCTGATGTCTACGAAAGTGCTGTTCTTTAGGGCACGTCTAGACTCACTCTCATGAAATACCCCAGCCATCTTCTCTCTTTCTGATAATGTTATCCATATCTTCTTTGTTAGTGTTCTGTAGCAGTTTGTCATTTTATATTTTGTCTGGTCAAAACACTGTAATAATTCTATGGCGAAAGGTTTTTAATATCTGGGTTTCTCTCTTTATCATCCTCCAGCATTCTGAACCAAATAGAAGTACCGATAAAACGCTACTATTATATAGTCTAAGTTTAGTTTTATATATACCGGATTTCCAAATTGCTTTTATCAATGAAAGTACAGTCCTGGCTTTGTTTGGCTTGGCTTCGTTCATTCTCAATCTCCCACTACCAAACCCTGACACGGGCCTAAGTAGCAGAATGTAGGCCAGAGAACGGAATGCGTTGTGTCGTAGTTTACAGCTTGACTGCGATATTTGCACCTTTCGGTCCAACAATTCCGACTTCAGCAGCATTTTTTTAGAACTGGTTAGCATTCCCTCTTCGATCTCTTTTCCTTAGCCAGTCTGCCCTGTTGCAGCCTGTTATCCAGGATTACCATGTGGAGGTGTAGAAGGGTCTTGGCAGCTCTGGTTCGCTGGCCCTGACGTAAGCAGTCAGCTATGGGTCGCTGACCGCTGCAGCTTATGCACTACCCCTAGCCTTGTTTCAAAGGGATGTGATGTTCTCGTCCGTCATCCATAGTGTGATGCCACAATTTCCAAGATAAGCCAACTGTTCTATATTCTCCAACATTTTGGTTTCTAAAGAGCACTGGTTGTTGATGTGTACTTTTAGCCATGATTTGAGTTTTCTTTGTGTTAATCTTCAACCCTACTTATCTTGACTTAACGTTTTTATATTGGTTTAGAAGAATCTACATAGTTTGTATACAACCAGTTTCTTGGAGGGTGGTTTTTACAGATGTCCGATCTCACTACCCAGAGATTAGGGGAATTTTGACCAGACGATACACGTGAATAAAAACCCGGTAATCACCATGATTCGAACACGCGACCTGCAGCACCCGAGTGGGACAACTTACCCCCAAGCTTGTTTTACAATTTTGTGTAACTTGATGCTCTTATCCTGGATACGTCCATATTTATAAGATCAGAAGGATTATATAATCAGCAAAATCAAGGGATATCAAAGCGACGCCACAAACTCGCTACCCGAGAGAATTCGAATAAAGCTAAGAACCGATAAGAGCAGCTTGAAAATTGATCACAATCTGAACACATTATTAATGTCGTATTTATTTTTAGTTTCATTAATCGCTGCTGGTTGTTAACATTACATCATACGGAATATAGTGATTTTAACTTTGTAATTAATATGGCAATATTGTCAAATGTAGATGTTAATGAGATATTTGCTGCAACAAATGAATACAATGAGGATTTAGTTAAAAAAACACAATAAATACAAAGAAAGGCAACATTTATAAAAATAAATACAATGATAAATAACAGCCTCTGGGACAATTGGTACATAGTATACACAGGAGTTTGATGTAAATAATGAAAACTTCTTCTTACCAAGAAAATATAAAGTAACAAGATTCAGACAGATCAGGTCCCTGCTGGCTCAGATAGCTTATGCTTAACAAATTAAAAATCTAAATCACAGCCATGTACCTGTGTGGGAGGGTAAAGAGAAACAGGGGAGCCTGTTTTTCCAAGACCGCCGACTTCGTGAGACGAACAACATGAACGTGTTATCTTCTTCAACCCATTTGGGGGATAAGCGGCATGGTGGTGACAACAGCTCGTGACGGACCCCCAAGTTTATGTAGGAAATATGTTTGATTAAATGAGGTATACATTAATGATGGTAAGTGGAACATGAGACGCATCCGTTTATCAAGAAATGCGTGCGATTATTCGAGGAAAAACATG
The DNA here is from genome assembly GCA_036924085.1 of Ariolimax columbianus. NCBI lineage: Eukaryota > Metazoa > Mollusca > Gastropoda > Stylommatophora > Arionidae > Ariolimax > Ariolimax columbianus. The sequence continues at coordinate 41,931,519 of JAVGWX010000004.1, read as the reverse complement.
TGTGGTGAGGAGAAAAGTAAAAGACGGATCGTCAAGTTTAACGGGGAAATGGGATCACGATGCTGAACAGTGCATGAGCTGCAGCAGTCAGTGACTGAAAGCTGGCTGCTAGCGTCAGGGTCAGCTAACCAGAGCTGCCGAGACTCTTCTACACCTGCACGTGGTGATCCTGGACAAAACTCTGCATCAGAGAAAACTGGCATAGGAGAAGGTATCGAATAGGGAAGGCTAACCCGGTACTCCAAAATGCCTGCTGAACTCAGATGTGCTGAACCGAAAGATGCTAATATCACAGTCAACTTGTAAACTATGGCACAACACATTCCGTTCCACGGCCACATTCTGCTACTTGCATATCTCTTTTCAGAGTTTGATAGCCGTAGTTTGAGAACGAAGAAGAATCAGGGAAATAAGTGTGGTGATTTGATGGATAAATTGTGTGATGAAGACAGACGTCAAAGACGGGCGGCCAAGTTAAATCAGGGAAATAGGTGTGATGATTTGATGGATAAACTGTGTGATGATTTAATGGATAAACTGTGTGTGCTGTTTTGATGGATAAACTGTGTGGCGAGGAGAGAAGTCAACGACCGACTGCCAAGTTATATCAGGGAAATAGGTCTGATGATTTGAGAACAAACGATGATGACTCTCTCTGTTCAGCCGTTTGAAATATGTTCAGTTAGTCGTGAGCTCGAAGGGAACAGGAGCCCGATGTGGGTCTGATAATACCTCAGGCAGTGGGGACAGGGAATGTGCGCCTGTTGTGAAGGATTCATTTCGCGGGATTTTCTAGGATGTCTCCGTTGTGCAGCTACTGATTTTATGGAAGTCTCGCAGGACGATGCACCTTCCAAAAGAGATGTGCGCAATGAATTCAGTTCTTCGCAGCAGCTTTCCAAGCGTCAGGTATGATGTCAAAGTCTTCTAGTGGGTACAAGATGCTGAGCAGCGTATGAGCTGCAGCGGTCAGCGACCCATAGCTGACTGCTAGAGTTAGGGCTAGCGACCCAGAGCTACCAAGACTCTTCTACACCTCTACGTGGTGATCCTGGATAACAGGCTGCAACAGAGTAGACTGGATAAGGAGAATGGGTCGAGGAGGGAATGCTAGCCCGGTACTCAAAAAATGCATGCTGAAGTCGGATGTGTTGGACCCAAAGGTGCAAATATCGCAGTCAAGCTGTAAACTACGACACAACGCATTTCGTTCTCTGGCCTACATTCTGCTACTTAGGCCCGTGTCAGGGTTTGGTAGCGGGAGATGGGAACGAATGAAGCTAAGCCAAGCCAAAGGCTTTTAGTGAAGCCTTAACGTGACTTTGATGCGCTTTTTTGTGGCCATCAAGAAAGAATGTACCCTCCTGCATTTCACCATAAAAGATTATTTTTGGCAGCAGATGGGGAGGCATGCGGACTACATCACCCACCCAACGGATTTGTGACTACATCAGAATAGTGTTAATGCTAAGGATACCATGTCTGTCAAGGACGGCGATATCTGGGACCCTGTCTTGCCATTTGATCTTCAGTACCCTTCTGTGTGAAAGTGGTCCAACTTATTTACTTAGCGCCTATATACAGTGCATGTGTCGCAAGCATACAGCAGCATTGAAAATACCACAGCTATGTAAACCTTCAGCTTCGTCTCTAGATTAATATCACTTCAATGCCAAACATATGTTTTTATTCTGTCAAATTAGGTACTGGCTTTGGAAATGATAGTGTTCACCTCGTCATCAATATCTGCGTTCTGTGATAATGTGCTACCAAAGTACGCGAATCTGCTCACAACTATCATGTTCTCACCATTGACCTTGTTTCAGCATAACTACTTCCAGGGGCTAGTTGATGCATGATTTATGTTTTCTCGGTGTTGATTGTAAGATGAAGATTGGAACAGATTTCAAAGACCCAATCTACGATATTTTGTAGCTCATCCCCTGAGCCAGTAATGAGGGCCCAGTCGTCAGCAAACAGAAGATTGCTGATGAATCGACCTTGTTTTTTGCTTGAAGCCTCCTAAATTTAAATAAGGACCTATCATTACGATAACTGATTGCGATTACTATGTCTCCATCTCTGAAAGCATCAGTCAACATGGCAGAGAATATTTTTTTTGTTTTTTTGTTTTTGCGTTTGCCTTATTTCTCCATTCCCCAAGGCTGGTGTGCGTTACACTGTGGTTTTTATTTTGCGCCTGTCGACGCAGTGCATCCGACTTCAGCATTCATTTTATGTAAGGGTCTGCTTCCTCCTGCATTTTCTAAGGGTTTGCTTCCCCGAGGTAACGGCCGGTGCTGTGATGGGGATCGAACCCAGCACCTTCGGGTTGTGAGCCGTGCCACTTAACCACTAGGCCACGCCGTCCCCGGCAGAGAATATAATACAGAACATCCTGTCCTTCTTTCTGACAGTGAACATAGTCGATTGGACGCCACTGTCTTGATCGAGAGTACATTCCCCGTTGCCTTGCGGGATACCTGTTGACGGAAAAGGCTTTGGGGAAAATCTGCATCCTGTGTTTATCACCAGTTGACTCGATAATATCTTGCCGATGGCCAATGGTAGCTCAGGATGAGAGAGTGAAGTCGACGAAGTGCGCAAGCCTTCCTTACTTGAAACCCCAGCCAGAACAACGCAAGTCTTCCTCTACCAATTTTAACGTACGTAGCAAAAGACAAAGATTTAGTATAAAAGATTTTCCTCTTTAAAACAATGCACGTGAAATGTGCTCTAGAAAACAGAAACTAACACCAATAGACCGGAGAGGCGAACTGCTTTGATTGGAAGAGAACTGGCCAGATGCAACATAGACGTAGCAGCATTGAGTGAAACCTGGCTTACAGACGAGGCTAAACAAAAGGTGCAGGTTACACATTCTACTGAAGCAGAAGAGGAACCAAAGAAAGACGTGAAGCAGAAGTGGATTTTGCTTTCAAAATATAAATTGTTGGCAAGTTAGCGTCCGCAAATTAGACGTTGACGGGCCCCTAAAGAGAATCAATTATCTAATGTCGGTCAAGGTCCCCTGTACGTTAGGAAAGAAAAAATTACACGACCATGAGCGATACGCACTAACTACAACACACCAGGATGACGTTAAGTTTCAATTCTTCTTCCTCTTCTTCGTTCGTCTTCAGATCTCAACTTCAATTACTCTAACGAAGGCAGCAGACGGAAGTCTACAAGCTTCAATTCTAGGAATAACTGCATGCAGTCATTGCATCAGTTCCAAAAGCAGATAAGCTTTTCATTCTTGGCTACTTTTATGTATGAGTAGGCACATATAATATCTCTTGGAATTGCATTGTTGGAAAATATGGCGTACGTGGATGTAACAGTAATGGACATTTTCTACTCCACTCTTTCGCAGAACATGACCTCCTTGACCCAAACACAATTTGTCAACTTCCTATTCGTTTTGGATTGAAAACGAACGACAAAGTGTTCATCTAACGAGCTACGTAAAAGATCAGTACTCAAATAATTTGTCATTTGATGGAAGCGGTTAAGCACCTTTGGTACTGCCTAGAATGCCGGCTCTACTTAGTTTAACAAGCAAATAAGGGGACAGGGGTTCAAAATGATATGTAGTACGATTGTGTGTGTGTATGTGTGTGTGTGTGTGTGCGTGTGTGTGGGTGTGTGTGTGCTCGCGCGCGTATACATGAACACTGACCAAAAAGAAATAGTTCGTAAAGAAAAAAAAGTCGAGAAGATGTCGTATAGACGAATTTCTTGATTTTAGGAATCAACGTCATCATACAGGGAGCATTCCCATAAATGCTCCGTTCCCATAGTCAGCCAAACGTATATTTACGCAGATACATATCGTGGAAAGAGAAGAACAAATAAGGTATAGAATAGACTAGAAATGAAAAAGAGGAAAAATGAACGAAATCTGAGTATGACAATTACAATATTTTTGGTATTCTAAGGCACTCAAGGTGGATTGAATAAGACAACTGTTACCTTCCGAACATAGGTATTGGCGACTATTGAAGGCTGCTCATAGAGCTAGCAATCACACGTTATTTAAAATTATTGCCATTAAAACCACTTTCAGACATGTTTCCTGTAAGAATGAACGGCTGTAGTGGTGGATTTGTGTTTTTCGTGTAGCGAAAAGACGAAAGGAATTAAAATAGATATAACTTGTTGAAAAACCACGATAGAGACAAAAAAATGCACAGATGAAGATAACGATAAGAGAAGTAGGATAACATTAAGAAATGAACAACCCAGCCTGTATGTGGAGATGGTAACTGATCAAATATTGAGAGCCATGCGTGCTCTCTGACTTGTGGTTTAATATATGGTGTGACTCCACTAATATAACAACCAATAATTAATTTTAACGCTGTAATCGGGACAGGGTAGATGAATGTGTCATATTCTATTAACAAAAGGCACAAAAGCTTATAACACGTACTATTTCACTCAATCTGATGGGATTAAGAAAGCCACTTTTGGATAAGACGTATTAAAAAATAATAGGAAATCCACCACAACGAAGGCAGCCAGAATAAACATGTATACCATGAATATTTTGTTCAAGAATTCTGGAGAACCTTATCCGAATGAACATTCAAAGCTTGGCAAAAAGTGGGGTTTTACTGTCGGATTCGGAACACGGCCAGCCCACGTGAGTAGGGGGTGTGAGAGGTCTACAAGGGTTCTATATAATCGATCCTTTCCCATAGATTACTCTTGGGACCCCAATTTGGGAAACACGTTTTGGTTTTTCATTGCGATCACGTGTTTCGGGATTGCGTGCAGCGAGACATGGACAAGAAGGAAATTAAATTTGAGTGGCGAGAACAATATCAAGAAAAATAGATGGAGAGGAATATATTGCAGGGAAAGACGATCAGACATATGAGACTGGAAAAAAACCCAGTGTAAATAACAGACACGGGAGAATAAACGAAAGGTTGAATATGTGTGAAGCAAATGATAGTAGAGCATTTTGGATTAAGTCAGATATAAAACTAGTTGGAGCATTAAAATAACGAAGGTCGTAAGAATAATAGATTGATTGACGTCATTCCAATGATAACAAAAAAGTGGCGGTCACTGGAATTGGAATGATAGAAACGTAGAGGTTGTAAGGTCTATAGACAAGCAAAGGTCATATCAATTATAGAAAAGTAAAAGTCATTTGAATGATAGAAAAGTGAAAGTCATTAAGTGATAGAAAAGTGGAAGTCATTTAAATGATAGAAAAGTGAAAGTCATTAAGTGATAAAAATGTGCAAGTCATTTGATTGATAGAAAAGTGGAATTCATTTGAATGATAGAAAAGTGGAAGTCATTTGAATGATAGAAAAGTGGAAGTATTTGAATGATAGAAAAGTGCATGTTATTGGAATGATGGAAAAGAGAAGATCATTTGATAGATAGATATGTGGAGATCATCCGAGGGATAGAATAGCGGAAGTTTGTGAAATGGTAGAAAAAAAGGAACGCCATGAGACACTGAAAAGTGGAGCTTATTTGAATGATAGAAAAGCGAAAGGCATGAGAATATAAGACAAGTGGGCGTCATGGAAACGAGAGCAAGTAGAAATGGTTCATAGGACCAACTTCAACGAACCTGGGCACCTCAACATATGCCCAATTACTTTCTTTGCTGAAAATTTCAACGACGGTGCACACACTTCGTAGCTCCTGCGTTTTCACCGAAAATGTGCACTGACTTCGCCAAATATCCATTTACAGCTGGGTAGACATACGTGATCAGTGAAACTGAGCACGACGTGATTCTTTCTTCTTCTTCTTCGTTCGTTCTCAATCTCCCGCTACCAAACCCTGAAAGGGCTTAAGTAGCAGAATGTAGTCCAGAGAACGGAATGCGTTGTGTCGTAGTTTTACAGCTCGGCTGCGATATTTGCACCTTTCGGTCCAACACATCCGACTTCAGCAAGCAATTTTTGAGTACCGGGTTAGCATTCCCTCTTCGATCCCTTCTCCTTAGCCAGTCTCCCCTGCTGCAGCCTGTTATCCAGGATCACCACGTGGAGGTGTAGAAGGGTCTTGGCAGCTATGGTTCGCTGGCCCTGACGCTACTAGTCAGCTATGGGTCGATGACCGCTGCAGCTCATGCGCTGCTCAGCTTCTTGATCCCCGACGTGATTCGACATTGGCGAGTTGCACTTTTAAAACCAGGCTTACTTCTCTTGCGCCACCGAATCTCAGAGCTTGTCGAAATAATAGAAAAATGGAAATTATTTAAATGATAGAAGAATGCAGCTCATTGAAATGATAGAAGATTAGAGGTCATGGGATTGATAGTACAATAAAGATCAGCCCTCCAAAGGGAGGGAGATAACTCTTTATGTACTGAACAGGAGCCTATATGATATGGGGTATCCAATTCCCTCCCTTGCTATTTTAACCTGTCCCAACTCATACATCAAATACCCATTTACAGCTGCGTCGACTGGAGAAGCGATAGTTCCAGGCACGAACCCCGGGTCTGATTTTGGTCCTGTCCGTCTGTGTTCTGCCTTATGCTCTGCATTGTTACATGTGTGCAAAAGTAGTCGATTGGGTTAGGTTCTCATGAGAGGACTGAAACTCGAACCCCTAGAACGCTGTATTCCCAGCCTAATAAGCCAGTTCAATGACGACTAGGCTACACTCTCCATTTGTTATACTTACAGGCCAACTGCCATGACGAAAGTAACAGTCTGTTCATGGTCAAGCCGGTGGTTCCATAGCTTCTGCTTTTCTACCCCCCCCCCCTTCTCCCCCCTGTCTTGTGATTTAAGATTATCATCGGCTGGATAGTTCTGCAGGATTGTGTTCGGGAGTCTGGATGTCAGTTCTACATGGCCATTTACTTAAGTGAGATGTGGAAGCGATAGAAGTGCCTCAATGGACAACTATGGCCTGCTCTTAAACGGAATAAGTTGATTGGTTTTGGTCAATGAAGCTGATGGCGTGTGTCAGATCACTAAACAATATTGGCATATCGTGGCAACCTACTTCTCGTTATACAACAAGAAGGAAATGGTTAAACTACAAATACACGGAACAACTTAAGGTGCAACCCACATGAACGACTTACACGAAAACCACACCTGAGAGCACTCAGAACAGAAAGTAACAAAGGAACTTTCTCTCATGAAAAATCTGGCTGGCACAAGAATCAGTTTGGACAGCGACGTACAAAGTATGAAATGTCTAACCAAAGTATTATCGCAGGGCTCAGACTTATCACGGGAGGAATGAAGATCTATCCCGTCCAGGCAATGGAAAAATACACCAATCTTCGTTCCCTTGACAACAGGCGTGAGGAGAAGGTGCTTGCAGGAAGCGAGAAACTGATACACCTAATGCAGGTCAAACCTCATTGCCTGACCAAAAACTGAAGCGAACGAGCTTCCTTCACACATCTAAACATTTGCGTCGATAAAATGAAGACCTCTTCACAACCAACACTTAGAAATGGAAATGCCAACTAACTATGAAATGTTTCAATCATCTCAACGACTTCTTGGAACTAAAAAAATACACCACTATACATCTCTCCAACTAGAAACCTTGGCTCAGCATATGATTGAAGAAAAATACAACCCCAAGATATGGACGGACAATTAAACAAATGGATCTGCAGAAGAGACAGCGAACAATGGAAGAAGAGGCATCTAAATGAGGCCCAACAATGGATATTAAGCAAGATGGCCTGCCCCTGACTGGCTGCTCTCTTGACTGACTCTGGTGTTTGTGCCATTTCCCCACTGTTTGCCAGTTCCTGTTCGGATTATATTCATAACTCTTTCCCCAGGTGGTATCAAGAACTTTATTCTATGGAATTAATGTGCTTTCGATCGGTAATCATCTTCTTTTGCTGCATCTTGATGCGGCTGCCTCAAATCGTGGGAAATCAATCCGTCATGGCTTTCAACATTCCGCGTGACTGCACCCCAGAATTCGGCCCAGGTTATTACTACTCAAAGACCTTCCTGCTTAAACTGAAACCAAATACCCCCTGCTGCCCTCCACCGGAGGTGGGTCGACACCTCTTCCAGATTCGTGTCCTCATCACAGCAAGGGCCACCCTGACACGAAGGTGGACAAACCTCAGAGGTCTCAGGGGCGGAACGCGAAAAAAATGTCAGGCACGGACATAAAAGGAAAGCCTGACACAAACACTGGTCGAACACACACTCCTTGAGGTCCTGATACCGATGCATCTGAGTTTTTGGCTCCACTGAAGGAGTCTGTAGGGACTTCCATCGACACACTACCTACGCAACCCCTTGGAGGTATGACTACCACCAACCTCGCTAATATGGAACGATTGCCGTCCTCGAGCACGCGAACTAAAGACGTCACCAAAACCTCTCCTGTCGCTTCTGACCCTCCAGAGGCGTCACCCGACATAAAAAGCTCAATGAGGGTCGCCATTTGGGAAGTTCTAACAATGAATGGGACTGGCTACGTGGTGGCCTAGGCCTGCACACTAGGCGGACAAAATATTGCCATTGCTGGAATTACGTAGGCCCGGCTAATCGGCCAAGGACAGGCAGATACTGAAGATGCGTGTACGTTGTACTCTGTCGGTCAGCAACGCAGAAACGGGGTTGCCCTTTTCATAAAATCGATACTCAAAAATAGCATAACGTCCTGGCTCGCATTCTCCGACAGGCTTCTACTGGCCCGCCTAAAACACAGACATGGCCACTTATCAATAATAGTCGCTTACGCCCCACGAACAAAGCCAACTACTGATAAAATATTATTTCTATAATGATTTGGCAAATGCCTCTGCGACTGTTCCTCCGCACGACGAATTTATTATAATGGCGGATTTTAACGCCGTTTCGGGAACCAATCACAGTGGCTACGAATCTGATCTGGGTCCGTTTGGTTGCCGATACGCGAATGACAACTCTCACAGGGCCCTATAATTCTGTGTCGCGTTTAACCTGGTGATCACTGGTTCCTGATTTCGCAGTCTGGATATCCGTCGGCACACGTAGACCTTCAACGACCACACCACAAGGAAGGAGCTTGACCACACCACAAGGAAGGAGCTTGACCACATTCTCGTGAGGGGACTTAACCGTGTGACTTCTTACCGTATCTATCGCGGCGCCGAGGCACCATTTACTAACACCAAGGTACAATGTCCAGCGACACAAAACTGGCCACACTTTAGCAAAAAAACACGCGTCGTCAGTAAGAGACTCGCTCGCTCTCCGATGATCTAGAGTCAGTATGGGCTGCCATGATAATTGTAGACCCAAGATCAGTGAAGCGAAAACCATGACTCTCTGACGGTGCTTACGATATCCTCATTTAAAAAAAAACCCTCAGCCAGATTACGCCGCACGCCGGAGGCTAAAAAGCCAGTTCCATGAGGCTGCTATAGATGACCGGGAGAGTTTATTCAACAAAATTAACCGATACAGTTGAAACAGGTCTTAGATACAACGATCTCAGACCTGCATACAAAGCCATCAGGCTTCTCCGCTCCGGAAGCAGGCAGAAAGCGTTTAACAATACCGAGTTTGTCAATAGAGCACATAGCTCACCATGTTCGACACACCAAGACGTAGCGGACAGATGGAAGGAGCACTATACGCTCGCCTTCAATCATTGTCAGGCAACGGCTTGTCCCGATCTGGATTTAGAATGGGTGGATACTCCCGCAAACGCACAGACGTGCATCGACCCTCCAACATTGGCAGAAGTCCAAGCCGCCATACGGAAGCTGCAGGTCCGGACCATATTCTGCCAGAGCTATTGAAGTACGCCATGGACCCCATCAGCTCCGCTCTTCACCACATCTTTTTACAAGTCTGGAGACGTTCCCACAGATTATTTGCTGCAAAACTGCCCGACATACGAGGATTAGAGAGAGCAGATGTGGCCATCACCAGTGGCAACACTAGACAAGCTCTATGGCAGTGTTGACAGCCTCAGGATGACCGCTGCTTTTTTTCGAAAAAATAAAGGTTGACGTCTGACTGCGTACGATGAAGAAGAAGTCCCCGCAGATTGGCGGGGTGGAATAGGTGTTGTCCTATACTAAGGCAAGGAAAGCCGTAAGTACTGCAACAACTATAAACCAATCACCCTGCTCTCAGTCCCATGCAAGGTATTTGCACATGTGCTGTTGGGCCGGCTCAAGCCACTTCTGGTCGCAAAACGCCGACCACATCAATCTGCTCTGACAGATATCAGTCTCTCCTTCGGCAGTGAACGAGACTTGGTTGCAAGCCTCAGCAGTTGGACATGGTAGTGGACGATCAACGCAACGGATGTCTAGGAGAACATTATTATTAATGGATCAATTGCCTGCAACGGGAAAAATCTCTCATTTTAGGAGCAGAATGCATGTCATTTCTAAACCGTACAATACTCAAATGAGCAACCATCAGCCAAGATTGTTTTCTTCACTGATTGCAGATTCCAATTCATTACACAACACCAGAAATTAATACGTGCCTCATGAAATAAGAACCGAGCTAAACATATTCAGAGGACCTTGACGGATGTCCTCCAGTAACTACCTTCTCACCGTGGGACTACATGGAATTAGAGAGCCGATGTCCTGTCCAGAGCCGGTAACAAATGGAAGCAATTACTCCATTCAGTGCCATATATGGCCAGAGGTCAAAACTATAACTCAGGCCATTACAACAACCTATTGGAAGAAAGAAGTGGGTGTGAACGATAGATCTGATCCAAACCATCAACAAACTATTTTGTTCCGCCTGGGGACAGGCCACTGCGGACTGCTAAGTTCCCTCTTCCGACTAAAGGTATCCTACACAAAGGAATGTATGTGTGCAACCTGAAACCAGTGCAATATAGGACCTAGACCACCTGATGACCTACCCCGAACCTCCAGGAAACATACAATAGGTGCGACATGCTGGAGGCAAATGACAAGGCAATTCATGTCGTGGATGCATACTTTATGACGTAGTGCTTGGACACGGAAAATAAGTAAGTACCGGATCCAGACCTCGGAACATGGGAGGATGCCCTAAATTCTGGACATTTTTAAATGATAAATTAATGTGTTGTTTAAAATAAGAAAATTATGATAAAATATGTTATGTAACGCTAACCTAAAAAAATAATTATCAAACAGACGGTGTAACAGATGGTTTTAACGTCGGTATACTAAGAGTTGAGATTATGTTTCAAGGTCTACATATTTAGCATAGAGAATGTTGGGCTTCAAGACCTAAGAGAGGATTCAGTATTTGATCAGTGCAACGATCCCGCTAATGGATTTACTCAAGGATACTGAACACAGGCCTGGTCGCAGACGTTTGGTCCACGTGCTTGGCTGATAAGCCAATGGTGCGAGGCTACTATCTGAGGGATTACGGCCGAACGCCTCTAAGCCAGAATCCCGCCCTAAATCTCAGCACCACTGCGATGGGAGGCTACGATATAGTTGGGGCTTGCGTCTCATCCCGACCCGGTCGAGCCGCAGAAAGAGGTCTCTGCCGTCCGCCGATCAAAGCGGGCGGGAAGCTGCTCGAAATTCACCCCATAAGGCGATGAGGTGTGAAACCACTAGTAGAAGACTTAGTTCTCGGTCGGGGTGTCGTAAGCAGTAGAGCAGCCACCTCACTGGGAACTGTTGAGACTCAACCCTTGATCATGAGATATGTCCGCACACCAGGCGAACAACATCTCCGTGCCATGACCAGGCTTGTCCCCTGGTTAAATGCACTCCTGCCTCGCTCTTTACCTCTGTCTGCTATCAGTCATCCAAATGGACGCAGAAAAGATGCAGGCCAGCGGACATTGCACCTCTGCCCTATTGTGACAACCTCACAGGTGGCGGGGAATGCTAGGTATACCATCACTGCAGATTAGCCGAGAAAATAAAAGGAGCAAGGAGATACCTCACTCACATGCATATGCTACGTTTCTGTCAGGACGTGACGATCCTGGGACACAGACACACTGGACTGCCTCTCTTCCGAGAGACTTGAAAAACTAGTACATACAGTCCATTATATCATATCATAGCCACACCCTATAGACACGAGTGGGGAAGACTCGATAGTCCTGCAAGACAACTTCCCTAAGAGAGACAACTCTGACCAAAAACAACTGCTGCCTTGCAGATAGGCTGGGGACAGCCAAAGGCTAAGGAGGGCATCCCTTCAGAAACGCCTGTTGAAATCGGATGTACTGGGCCACAGGCTTAACAAAGTAACACAGTGCAACGTATATCTCTGTAACCAGCGTTCGAAGAAGAAGAACACAGGCCTGATTCAGAATTTGACTACAATTTCCATCTCCGAATTAATTATATTTAGCGCTTCGTAGTAATTTGTAATGTTTCATGTATATAGTTTAAAATTATGCATCTTAAGATCGTAATTTTAGATCTTAGTCGGCCTGTACATCTACAGGGACAGATGCTCATGTGCAGGTCCCAGCTGGGTGTAGCCGGGAGAAGGGTTTCCTGCTTAGCGGGCTAGACCGAGCAGCTTATTAACCCGCTGCGTTGGGACAAGCGTTTACGGAGTGTGGTTAACCAATGTGCGACTCAAAGTCGCCATCTATGCTACTCTAAACAAACCACCCAACCATGCCGGTGTTATGACATATTACACAGTTAGTCGCATTTTACAACATGCTCTCTGTGAGGCAGTGGTGATACTCTTGTCCTGGCATTCACAAAGACCTCGGAAGACCACTGTATTTGTTAAAAAATTGATATTTATTTTGAATTAACTTGACAAATCGGAAAAAAATAGCACAAAGAGAAAGTCGCGCATGAGCGTTATGAAGCCAAACACTGTATTCTGATTAAGATGACAGAGTAACATACTGTTTCTACAGTCGCTACGGAGACTGCCTAGACTGAGCTACCAGTGAAAGATTTCCATGGAGAGAATACTGTCATTTTAGAATAGAAGGAGGGATCAAGACGCTGAGCAGCGCATGAGCTTCAGTGGTCAGCGACCCATAGCTGACTGCTAGCGTCAGGGCCTGCGAACCAGAGCTGCCAAGACCCTTCTACACCTCTACGCGGTGATCCTGGATAACAGGCTGCAGCAGGGGAGACTGGCTAAGGAGAAGGGATCGAAGAGGGAATGCTAACCCGGAACTCAAAATTTGCTTGCTGAAGTCGGATGTGTTAGACCGAAAGGTACAAGTATCACAGTCAAGCTGTAAACTACAACACAACGCATTCCGTTCTCTGGACTACATTCTGCTACTTAAGCCCTTTCAGGGTTTGGTAGCGGGAGATTGAGAACGAACAAAGCCAAGCTACAATCTGGTTATTACTTATTCTATTATTCACGATCTTGTTATGAGAAAGAGTATGTGGAGCTCACGGCATAGGAAAGTGCAACAGTAGTGGCCATCTTTTCCTGAGCCTTTCATGACCTCTCACTCACTAATATCATTCATGTGCACACCAACAAAATAAAACCATCGTGGACGCACCCTCGATCTAAGCAGTGGCAACTCATCGACTATGTTATCACTCAGTGGAGGCTGACTAAGGTCATGTGTCAAATTGCTGAGTGCTGGACAGACCACAGGCTTGTCTCCAAGCTCAACATGGTATATGGAATTATCAAGTCGCCATCAGGGACTGACGCCTGTGAATAAGTTCAACATATCCAAGTTACATAACGAGATACACATACAGACCTTTGCCAGGGACCAGTACATTATGGTATGAGTTTAGTATGTCTATGCATTATGTACGGCGACCTTGACCTGTATGCCGTGAGCAAAATTGTGCAAATCATCTGCTTTCAACCTACCCTCACTGATTGGTTCCAATTACCATTGTAATTAGTTTTTTTCAGATAATGCAAGCTGTTTTATTTAAGAAAATATATACTTATTTGGATTTCTTTTGAAAAATGTAATTTCTGTAAATGTTTGTAATTTATGACCTAAAAAATTCTATTCAACCATACCCAGGAAGAAAAACTATAAAAAGTTAAAAATTACCTTTATGTGTTTTTATTAATATTCTTAACAAAAGTTGAATTTCTGATTCAGTCCTTTGTCAGTCTCCTGCAAGTGGTTTTGCTCGTGTCACCCAACCTTGCTTGTCGGACACCAGTGCCATGTCCATTTTATGCCTTTGCTGTTGTTACTGCTCTTGCTTGTCAGTGACACTGCAGTATTTCTCCTCTTGCATACAACAGTCAAAGACAATGCACAACAGTATCAGCATGAGATGTCCAACTTGTTGGTGGCTGAAATTCTGGAGCGTTGCAGCAGAGATTCCACAATAAAAAGAATATATTTTTCTCTCGTCTTTTGCTTGGTACCACAGTAATATAGATAATCCACCTTTCTAAGTCCATATTCTGAGAGCTATTAGGATTTCTAACAATGAAATTAGGATCTTCAGCTTCTTCTATTCAATATCCAACACTAGATACAGAGCTTCGCATGATATCCCTATCTCAGTCCGATCAGTTATATTCGTCTTCATCACTACTACTAATGACTGTCATGTCCTCAAAATTATTTATATTACTTTTGCCCACCGGAAGAACTTCAAATAATGAAGGTCTAGATTTAATATCTAGTCCTGATGGACCCTTTCCAGCCAGACATGATGCAGACAGAAAAATTTGAGGAAAAAAATTCTTGCTCAGTTCAAATGCAAAACAATCATGGAAAGTTACGATTCGACACCGGTGTAAGCTACAAACTGGAAGAAAAACCAATTATTTATTGCAATCTCCCCTTTGCTAACGGGGAAAAAACAAACTCAAGACAATTACGATTTTTCTTTCGAACGATTTATATGGCCATAAAACTATGGGAACAGCCCTTGACGGTCGACCATTGGGCTGTTATAACAGTTGAGGGCAGATGAGGCATGATCTTAACATTGTATGTGCACGATAAAAACATTGGGAAAGTATAATTTTGACATTTACGAAGTTAAAAAAATCTTCAATTTGTCATTGATGTCCACTTCCTTTGAAAAGATTCTTCTTTTTTATCATGGACCATGTAATAGAAAAATATTTGCAAATTAGCGTTATTTTCCTGTGAAATTTAAGGATTTTTGTTCACTAGCGACTACTGGGACATGTTCAGTAGAAAAAAAAACTGCTATATATATATATATAAAATAATGAATTAGCATAGTGGCCAGACTTGAATCCTACATGCAATGCAATAATATTTTAGATCTAACACGAGAAGTTTGATCATTTGTACTCTCCAGATTAGATTAGAGATCACCCCATGTGTATTTTTTGCAATTTAAAGTGTCTAAATAAATATTTCAATTATGAATACTTCCACATCATAGATACATTAAAAACAATATATTAAATGTATTTTTTTTAAACATACTGCATTGTGACATTTTACGCAGGACTGAAAGATTTATTTGAACTGGATAGTGTCAATAGACCGAAAGAGCTGTCTGAGTCTACCAATATATCTTCCGCCCACTTATGTCAGATATCGTGGGGAGGTGTGACGACCTGTGTTTCATATTGTTTTGGCCGGTTTAAAATCCACAGGTCCATCCGAGCATCTGTTAGCACCTGGAATATACGATCGCCTATATTTGAGACCGGTGCAGGTGGAAGCATAAATTAGAGCAAGGTAGACCTGCAGCCTGTCAGGCCCCATCCAAGTCACTCCACTAACCACATGACCAAGACCCGAAGTTATAGCCACACAGTCCTCTTTTCCAACATATTCTCTGTGGGGCGAATGTCCCTAGAATAATTTTGAGTCGATTTTTAACTTGAATTTTATCCCAGCAGCAGCCGTCAGGCCTAAACTGATACGGTATTTTTAACATGCATGCCACTGCACATGGGTGTCTGATCTCACTACTCAGACGCTTAGGGGAAATATTTACTGGATGATCCACATGAAAAAATCCCAGTCCCCACCATGATTTGAACCTGCAGCGTTCATCACCCGAGACCACTGGGTTCCTTGAGTAAGCGTCTCAATTCTGCCCCACTGAGATCAACCTTGGATCGGTTCTCCGCGATGTTCATGAATTTGACAGCCGCCTATAATTTAATCCTACCGCTGTACCCATTTTCCGGTAATTTCCAAATCTGCCGCTATACCCGATTTTCGGTAGTTCGTGAAAAAATGCATCACGATCTAAAAATAACCAACCAATCGTGGTCAAACTTCACGGTTAGCCATTGCAATTGTCTGCCCCCATGTTTGAATTGACTTTGGTTTAAGAAGAAAAATTCACAATGAAACAAGTAGCAGATGAACCAAGCACTTCAACAGGAAAGCGAAGTAGTTCTAGGCTTATGACAGTCAAACAGGTGATCAATACTTTGGTTGATTCAGACTGAGGAGTCAGAATTTCATCAAGAATACATTTTCAGTTCAAGTGACACAAACGAGAGTTCGGGTGATGAGAATCTTGAACCTTATAGATCTAGAGCTAGATCGATAGTAAGAGAAGGGGGCGCGTGTCCCTCAAACAGCTGATGGGGGAGATCTAGGTGGTGATGAAGGTTCATCCTGCTGGGTGGATTGGCACACAAAGGTGGAATATTGGCGCTAGATGAAAGGTAGACCTATTTTCTACAATGTCTCCAAGTTCCATCTTATTCTAACCATTTGTTTGCATGTAACTAACTTTTTCTATATCATGTTGGTTTTTTCTCTTTAATGCTCAGAAGCCCAGGTATAGGGGACAGTTAGGGTTAAAATAATTTTATACAACATGGCTTCTACATATCTCTCTACCCCTAGAAGCCAATTTTTTTTCTTCAAAGTGTCCAATTATAAATCTAATTTGATTCAATCTGGCACATTCAGCACCACCGATATCTGCAGGATTATGTGTGCATTCGTACCCACCGTTATTTAACCAAGGGCATTCTAACTTAACGACAAGGACCTGAATGGTCCAGACAGAAAGAGACAAAATTAGCTCAAACTCAAGCGTTAACGCAGACTGTTTTATGTAGCAACAAAATATTGGTTGTCAGCTAATTAAAAATATGAACAATACAAACATACATGTACATATACATAAACGGTAACACCAAAAATATAACAATATTATATTTTATTCACAGAGTCGGGCATAGCAGATATTTACTGGCCACCTGCAGGTCCACCAAAACCGCCACGACCACGGCCATATCCACCTCTCTGAAGATGAGAACAAGTTGACAAAGCAATTCATTATTTGATAAACGACATGTTTGTATTATTTGATAATCGACATGTTTGTAACTTCAGTGTAGTACCTAACCAAAGATTTTGTACAAAATTCAATGAATGGTATTTGATAACAGCAGCAGAAAGAATGTATTCTTTCTCTTTTTATTCTGTATGCTCATTGCAGGGTGCAACTTTTCAAATATTTATAATAAGCAACAAAAGTTGCTACCTCTACCTCAGAATTGAGCAGAACAGAATGTAAAGTACATAAAATGTGATACACTTGATGGATGGTTAAGTTGACAATTACACGGAAAAATTGCACTGCACTTTCGAAGTACGCTGGATGGAGATGGATTGCATCTGGGTGGTCTTGGGTTCATTCCCCAACTGAAGCGGATAAGTTTTTTTCCAGACTGCAATGGCTCCCGGGTCAACCCAGCCTTAAATGGGTACTGGTTCAGTCCAGGAATTAAAAGTGGCGAAGAAGAGGAGATGGCTACCGCCCTCATATAGCAGAGCCTTTGAAATAGCTAAGACCATACACCCATACGGCAGCAATGCTATAGGTCACTTTACTAAATCAAATTTAAACAGCCACGGCCCTCTAATTAAATATAATTCCGATTTTCCCCAAAAACAAGTTAAACAGTTATTCCTGCAAAGCAGATGAGGATTGTTTCTACAGATCTTATTTTAAATCTAAAAGGCTACTCTGCAAACATCTATCTTTAATGTGTTGAATTTTAAGGTGCATAATGTAGATTTCAGCCTTTTATCCTAGATAGGGTATAAACCCACACCGCTCAACACCTCTAACGACATACTCAGTAAGACAGTGGTACTCTCATCATGTGTTAGACAGCCCTTCTGAATACCATTTCGACAAGATACTGATCATAAATTAACACATTGTGACTCAGCCTAACACTATTCATCGCATAGCTAGCAGATCTGACAAATCATGACCAAAAGTACTTACAAATTCAAACTGTTGAGATCCTGCCCCAACCTCAGACTTCTTGTCAGGTCCAGCTGTGGAGAACACAAAATATTTGTGAAATTGTGAAAATGTAAGTGTTTATATTAGCATTAGACCATTGCAAAACAAATAGCTATAAGTAAAGCAAGTGTAGAGACAACCATTGTTTCCCAAATCTTGTTTAAAAAAAGTCACAATTAAAAGAATGGATGGGTGAAAAAGAATTATTTCCCTTTCATGTAGTTTAACACACATTTTTAAATTCCAAAGCTTAGGGTGTAATTGTTTATGGCTCCATTTTTCCAACATCTGGTGAACTCGCAGCAGAGTTTATTTACATGTGTTTTCCTAATTAGATTGTATCAGTTCTTGTGTATTAATTGGACTTTAGCAAATAAATTAAAAAGAACACATTTCACTCAAAGGTAATGAAGGTTACATAGAACAAAACTGTTACGCTTCAGACTTTGTTGACCTTCAAGTAAAAACCCTTCAGAATTATTTTAGTATCGTTAATGAGGATTAAACTGCTTGATTAAATGTGGCCATCAGCGATAGCAACCGGATGTCTTTATTTACCTGCTATGTTCTTTGTACCATTTTGTAATAGATAAAGACAGTCCCATTGCATTTAACAATATGAAAGAAAAGCTTAAATTGTTTGCTAGTTCTAACTTACGTGCTGTTGCCTTTCTGTATTCTTGACGATCAGTACCTCCAACACGGGGACCACCTTCAGCTGCTGTTGAATATTAAAAGATTGGTTATTTTAAATTTCAGATAGTGATGATAAAAGACGAGCAGACAGAAGATCAGCCCATCACATGCTATTAGCAATTACCGAAATAAAACAAGCCACCAATACAACGCACAAAACCTTCCAAATAAAGACATATTTAAATTAGACCTGAAGAACAGATATTAAACACACAGACAAATGTACAAGATAGAGATAACATGAGTGAAAAAGCTCTTGGAAATAAAAGTAAACAGGATAAGGAATGCCTCTCATAAGGCATACCTGAAAACCTCATAGGAAAGAATGACTGAAAGAACATCAGTGCATGTGAAGAGTAAGAAGAAAAGACTGCACACATAATCTGAACTAAACAAAGTCAAAAAGAATACATGTATAGAATAAAAGAATAGAAAACGTGGTTAAAATTGCTGAGGCTGAAACGCAAAGACCTAAAAACTCCAAGCAATTTGTTTCTTCATGTACAGCAGAGAAAAACAGAAAATAGCCTACTGCCAAAATACCAATAGTTGTCACACATTGTATGGGCTTACCTTTAGGTCTGGTGGGTCTTGGAGCCTCTGCACGAGTCTGCCTTTTAAGTGTAGCAGGAACAATTTCAGCTGGCAAATGAAGGAACTCTCGCAGATACTGAATGCCTTCATTGGTCAGGTACCAGTAATAGTGACGCCATGCAAACTGCTCACGGACAAACCCTTTTGATTTCAGGCTCTGTCAAATAGATATGAAAAGCATAAATAAAACTTGACCGTTGCGGACAATGAACATCGGTGTTAAAATAATGATATGAGTGAATGGACTTTTATGATCTTTCAATTTTTTAACAAGTAACTTTAGTATATTTAATAAATCTGTAGAAATCAGACGTCATTCAAAGAAGTATTTCATGGAATAAGTCAGAAATGTTAAGAGCAACCAAATACTTCAACACGTGAACTGTGTTTACTGTGAAAATTGGCATTTGCAGATGGCATATCAACTCTGGAAGTTTGACCAAATTTGACTTACCTGTCGAGACAATAAAACTATATAGAGTAAAGTGGGGCATTAAGCACCAATAAGTTGACAAGCATCTGAAAATCCTCTATAATATTATTAAGCATATGGTGGAGCATTGAGCACTGTTGTTTTCATGTGTTAACTAATCAGAGGCACCTATTTCATATCACTCATAGACCACATGAACCAATGAGAAATCATAAATAGAAGAAATTAAAGAAGCAACTTCCCTCCACCATTTTGACTGTAACCTCAGAACTTTCTGTGTGATTACAAGCTCCACAGAAACTTTTTTCACAAACCCACTTGCCAGTGAAAGTATCTTCCTGGGGACCTGTAGGGCATAAACCACTGGTTCGCCCTTCTGGACAAGGTCTTACTCTTAACTGAAGCATGCGTTAAAGATATGTATGAACAGACCTTCAATGCTGACGAGACTTGTTTTGTGCAGTTGCATGCTAAGACTTAGGTCTGCAAGAGGGAGATTTGCTAATGTCTAGAGATTTCGTTAGTGTGAGAGTCTCACTTCAGAGAAGTGCATGCAGCATCTGAGAGAGACAGCTGCTCAGGAGGATTCTACAACAAGAGGATGTAGGGGAGGAAGAGATATAGACAGGAATACCCAATGCATGAGTATAATACCTCAAAATGAGAATGATTTGGAGGAAGTTTACACATGTGGACAACCTGGTGACATGAATTAGGTCTAGTGTGATTTGTGTGACAAGCGATACCACATAGTGTCTAGATATTGCTTCCAGAATTCAAGACCTGGAAAGACAAGAATGTATCTGATTTTTGCACATAGTAAAGAGGGGTGCTTAATACCCCACGGCTAGGCGCATGTTGCATGATTTTATCAGTTCTTGGCATAACGTTAATCAAATTAAATAAAAAACACTTGGGTGAGATGTATTTTTAACGCATAATATCTTTTAATAGTGTATGAATGATGTTTCTAAAATGGATTGAGTTGCTTAAACACATGCTTGGCTGTGCATAAATCACAAAAATTATATCAAGCTACAAAAACACTGGTGTTTTATGCCCCGCTTTACTCTCAGTATTGATGATTATAGAGAACTCTTTAACATCGTGTTTCAGTAGGTATCAATGGTGCTAAATCAGTTTTATTCAGTAACATCAATGTTAGTTAAATTAAAGCAAATGTTGACCTAAAGGTGAATGAATATCTTGCGCAAGCTGAACATTTGTTTAATGTGGAGGTGGATGATAATGGTTTGTGATTTTCTAAAGTTGTTTGGTGAAACGGAATTAGATCTAAAAGTCCAAGTCAAGAAATGGCCTATTATTTCACCAGGAAATATACTTAATTTTCTTGTCTCAGGCGGGCGACAACATGTTTCGAATCGACCACATAGATTGCCTTGTCATTTCCTCTAATGAAATGTCCCAGATATTGCATGTTTTCAGAATGTTTGGGCAGATAATCGGGTTATTGTGCTCCGGAGTCGCTTGCATCATCACCCATGTATCCCTGTCTCTGCAAGTTCTTCCTGCCCCGGGTATTTTTACTTCTACGTCGTCTAAATCAAGTGTGTCCACTTGCAGCTCAGTTCAAGGTACCTCTGTCAGTTCATTCAATTTTACGAGGAATTTTTTTCTATTTTATGAGGCACTATTTTCTGGAGACCACCCTATAGGTGATGTGATGACTTCACTTTACTAAAATTTCATCTAGATTTCAGTTTTGTGCACTGCACATGGTGTCAAACTATAGGATGCCTTGGGCCATTTACCTGGTCCTCTTGATCTCTAAGTGATACTTCGTGTCGCAGGTGGTGCTATAGTAGGTTTTAGGCATCCTGCAACAATCCGGACAGCCTCACATATTGCTGTATGTATTAAGTTTGACATGGTCAGAGTTCTTCCAATACCGGTGTATTCTGCTCAGCTACGGAGAAACAAGGCAAGTTCTGATGTTCGTACACGTGACTGTGCATCCTCCCTCCAGCCTAGTCAATTTTCAGATGTATCGTATGTATTTTGTTTTGTCACATGGACAGTGTGTCCTTGTTTTCGCAAGATTTTTCTGTTTTCAAGTCTGAAATGGCACATAGGGGATCAACCTGGATCTTCTCAGAGAAAGGGTCACTGTCAGAATGTTCTTGGCAAATGTGGATATTCAATTTAAGTCCAATTCATACTCATCTAACTGAAAACTACAGTTGTGCATATGCTGCACAGGACTGGATGGCAGGACAAAGTCATATTCTTTGCATTATGAACATGTTGGGCTTCTGTAAAACACCCAGTTAAAATGAATGGGACATGTTGGCATGACCCTAGTAGCTGCTATACAGTGAGCTCAGAGCAGACAAAAAAGCCTCAGAGACTCATTGAAAGTGTCTCAAACACTTCAACGTTGATGCCCTCTACTTGAGATTGCAGAGCAAAAGTCCATGGAGGAAGCTCAAGAGATAATGTGCCACCGGAAAGAACAGTACTTATAGCACTGTACTTATGTGTGTTCCAGGGTCTTCCATGACAGGATTGGTCTTTACAATCATATGAAAACATCTTGCAGTGCAGGTGTGATGCTGTCACCATCTTCCCTTGTGATGACGTTTACTATGGCATAAACATGTTAAATCAGAGAAAAGAATCGACACCTGTGATGTTTTGGTCACATCAAAACAGAACTGGAAGGAAAGGTGGAGGGACAACGTGATACAGGTTGATCTAAACAGTATTATAACTGGGAGAATAACATAAAAAGATGAGATGAACAGTGAAAAGAAAGCGGATTGTCCCTGTGTTTGTACACCACTTACAGTAAAAGAAAGATGGAGATTGCATGAGGGTATTTGAATGACTCTATGTGTATAATATAATTGTACAGATAAGGGTTGCTTATTAACATAACTTACTGTTAGTGCCTTCATGACATGGAGATTTGGAACCTCGATGTCAGGGTGCTTGGCCGCAAAAGGATCTTTCTTTGCAACAAGAACACCTTCTTTGAAGAGGTATTCGTAAATAGCAACTCTGTTCTTCTTTGGAATCAGCATGTTGATGCTATAAAAACATAAATAATACTACAATGTTAATTTGAAGTTTAATATAAAACTAAAATGATAACTTTCCAAATATGTTTACATGTAATAGTTTTTGGCTGATGAAGCTGTGGCTTTGAATACTGAAAAACGATTGTTTCATAACTATGCGTATTTTAATGTTTGTTATGGTTACATTTACGACAAAGAAATTTTTTAAAGAAGTTTTTTAATGAATATCCCTATTTATTTGCCATGGCTGTTTGTTATTAGCAAATATGTTCCGATGGACATGGATTAAAGTTGTAAATCTATGAAAACCAACCTGCTCGATTGCGACAATCTCAGAAAAGGAAGGCCGGAAGTTTAAAATTGTCAATTGTGGTGCATTCCCCTGGAAACTTCAAAAGCAGGCCGCAAATCATTTGGAACAAAGCTAAGTTTTCAGGATTTCCATTCATTTTCGTTAGCAATATAAACATTTCCTGATGCATGTATAGGGATGGCAACCTGATCGTGTAAAACTAAATACTTCAGAAACCGATATAGTGATAGTCCTAAACTTCGGATGGAGTGAAAAAAGGGGCTACAGTACCAAAGCCATAATTGGACGCTACATATAATAGCAATCAAGCAAAAGGTGAATGGTGCTGTAATAAGTTAAATACAAGCTTTATCCATATATATATATATATATATATATATATATATATATATATATATATATATATATATATATATATATAAAGGAAGGCTTGGAGAAATCACTACATTAAATTATCAAGAAAGGTTCAAGATAAAATCGTGCCTGGTAATAGAGGTAACCTTGTTTTACTATAGCGACGTGGAACGTTCGTACAATGAGGTAGACAGGAAAGTTGGAGTGCATCAAATTGGGGATAGAAAGCTAAAAATAAGTATACTTGAATTTAGTAAAATAGGTTGGAGAGAAGCGGAGAATACCGGGGCGGGGAATATCGTGTAAGGCAATCTGGAAGTATCAGGAGATAAGGAGGAGTACAGTACAATACAATACAATATCGTCGCCTTCAGTCCAGCGGCTGCGTATACGAGATAGTCAACAATGTCCTGTATGCAGTTCGATCTTTCGTCGTGCCGTACCATTTCGGACCTAGGTCTCTCAACAGACAATATCGGCATCGAATGGGCGGAAGGCTGTGTGGTTGTGAATAATCACATGACCATCAAAATGTCATTCTCACTGTCCATCTGTTATATGGCATGCGCACCACGTGACCAGCCCAGTGGTATTTTCGAGACAATGCAGCCTCCACGACGTCTCGAAATAGAGTACGTTCTCTGATTTCAGTATTGTGGATTCGATCTCTGATTGAGATCCCGAGGACGCGTCTTTCTATCGCTCGCTGGGTAATACGTAGTTTCTCTGCATCAGTGTTGCGTAGATTCCACACGATTCTCATCCGTAGATCATGGCTGGTATGACCAAAGAATTGAAAAAGTATGCCCTTGTCTTTCAGATGCATTAGTATAGGCTTTATGGTATTGAAGCTAGACCAGGCTGCAGCTCTTCGTCTGAAAATATCCCGGTCTAGGAGGATTAACCTGCATATTAGATAACAGAGCACAGCAACATTACGAGAGGTGATCATACACATACAAAGATTAATTACATTAAGAATGACCCCCGCATACTGTGGACATAGTCATAATACAAATATATATTTATGCCCAAATCAGCGAAAGACAACAAATGAGATAAAAGAGATGCAAAGAGCCAATAATGAAGACAACATAGATAACGGGGGATAGGAACGCGATTGTTGTGAGGAAGACATAGTTGGGATGAATGAGTTCTAGAAGGGAAAAAAAAGACAAAGACTAGTGAACTTTTGCCCCCAGGAAAGCTACATAATAATAAACAAATGTGATCAAGTTCTGAATATAAAGAAATACACATCGAAAAGTCTTGGGGAGATATCAAATTGATTACATCATGGTAAAAACAACATATAGAAACCAGTTTAACAAATCGATTGCTTACTTTGGTGAGGAAATTATACTGATCATAGTTTACTTATTATGAAATACCAACAACGATAGGAGAAACCAAAGCAATCACAAAAAACTAGCAAAGTGGAATGTAAGTGCTTTGAACTAGATGCAGAAAAGAGTTATTTCTAAAATTCAGCGAATGATGCTTTATGGGGAGAAAAAACAGGTTACTAACGATAAAAATGAACAGTGACAGATTACAAAAGTGGCGGTAAAAGAGGCACCAGAGATATCATTGGGTAAGACGATTGCAGAAAACAAGAAACCATGGGTGACATCTGAAATGCTGAACAAAATGTAATGAAGACACAAATGACAGAACAACTGAACGCAGCATGGCATTGCTAAGTGTAAGCGTTTCAAAAAGGAATTAAGCACTAAAAAGCCAGAAAAATACAGAACTTAAGGACTTAGAGCAGTACTCTGTCAACTATGCCAGCAGTTCACACCAAAAAGAGTAGTGGTGCAGTGGGTTCCATCCCACTGCAACATCCAAAGCAACGAGGAGACAGACAGACTGGCAAAAGAAGGTGGAAGGTTACCACAACCAGATTCTAGTGTGACCTACGAAGAGTCCAAAAGGCTTATTAGGGCCAGATACATGGCCAAATGGGAAACAGAGCATACTGCTACACAATAAAATGATGCTTATTACCAGTTGAACAGAAGAGAGCAAGTCGTGTTCTTTAGACTCCGCACAGGCCACAACAGACTGAGGTACCATCTATTTAATAAAAAGAAGATAGGTGCTACTGACGAATGCACTTGTGGTACAGCGAAAATGACCTCTGAACATCTGCTGCAAAATTGTCCAACATACGAGGACCAGAGAAAGCACATGTGGCCATCACCAGTGCCAACACTAGACAAGCTCTATGGCAGTGTCGACAGCCTTAGGATGACTGCTACTTTCTTCCAACAAATTCAAGTTGACGTCTGACAGCGTACGAAGAAGAGGAAGATAAAGGAATTAGATCAAGAATGCAAGATGACACGAGAAAAATGGTATATAGACCAATGCGAGGAAATTGAAAACTTGGAGAGAACGGGAAATTGTGATCGTCCATAAGTAAGTTAAACGATCTTTTCATAAAAATAAGAAATACAATCACGCATGATTACACCAACAAGTGAGAATTAAATATGTTTAGGAATTATAGGATGATGTGGGCCTGTATCAGAATAACACACCATTAAATGACATGCCTTTGATAGAGAAGAATTGTTGTTGTTGTTGTTCTTCTTCTTCTTCTTCTTCGTACGCTGTCAGACGTCAACTTGAATTTGTTCGAAGAAAGCAGCTGTCATCCTGAGGCTGTCGACACTGCCATAGAGCTTGTCTAGTGTTGGCACTGGTGATGGCCACATGTGCTTTCTCTGGTCCTCGTATGTTGGACAATTTTGCAGCAGATGTTCAGAGGTCATTTTCCCTGTTCGACATGTGCATTCGTCAGTGCCACCTATCTTCAGTTTATTGAATAGATGGTACCTCAGTCTGTTGTGGCCTGTGTGGTGTCGGAAGACCACGACCTGCTCTCTTCTGTTCAACTGGTAATATGCATCATTTTTTGTGTAGCCAGTATGCTCTGTTTCCCATTTGGCCATGTATCTGTCACTAATAAACCTTTTGGACTCTTCGTAGGTCACACTAGAATCCGGCTGTGGTAATCTTGCACATTTTGTTGCGTCTGTCTGCCTCCTCGTTGCCTTGAATGTTACAGTGGGATGGAACCCACTATACCAATACTCTTTTTGGTGCGGACTGCTGGCATAGTTAACAGAGTTTTGTTCTTAAATCATTAAGTTCTGGAATTTTCTGGATTTTCAGTGCTGAAACCACGGACAGGGCATCTGCAAACAAGACTATCTGGCTTTCATTGCTTTCGCCTGTCAGCATTGCTTTTACTGCAGGCTTCAGTGCCTCTGCTTCCGCTCTTAAATTGCTTGAGTATTTTCCAGTTACCACTGACAGTGTTATTTTTCTACCATTTGGTAGGCTCAGGAATACCTCTGCCCCTCCGTTCTGTGTTGTGTTTGTTACAGAACCGTTGGTGTACGCATGAGTCCAGTCCATGCTTGGGTAGTTTTTCGCTATGTTCCTCAGGGTTATGTCTCTTCTTTCTTGTTTTTGTTTCCAATATCTGGTATATTTTCTACCACCTCCGGAATGATATTCTGCTTCCAGGTGGGTTTGCGTACAGTAGGGATGGGCTTTGGTGTTGTCTTGGTGTTCATAGGGTCTTCGCTCATCTTTGCTTTGGCTATTTCTGCAAAGTTTCTCCGCTTTAGTTTCCCTTTTCCAAATCTATTTAGTCTCTGATGCATTGGATGGTCTGTCAGTCTTCTGAGTTTCTCTGCTTGCTGCTGGGCTCTGCTGTCTCTTCTATCGGTCATGGATTGCAGATTTGTAATCTTTCAAGTTCTAAAATTGGCGTTGACTTCATGCCTCCTGTTATAACTCTCATAGCTTGGTTTTGAAATTTGCTAATGTTATCAAAGTTCGCCTTTGCTGCTGTTGTTCATGCGGCAATGTCATACTCGAGAACTGGTCTCACCCTTCCAGTGTACAGTTTCTTCAGTATTTTTTCTTCTGCTCCCCAGCTTGTGCCAGCAAGTTTCCTCATGATTGTCATTCTTTGTCTGGCTCTCATTCGGTTTCTCTCGATCTGACTTTTCCATGTCAAGCACCGATCAACTGTGACGCCCAAGCAGTTTAGGTTGTCGTTTAGCCGTAGATATTTGCCGTTAAGACTTATTTTGGTGTTCTGCGGTTTATTTGAAAGGGAGAATACCGTACATGTTGTTTTTTCTTCATTTATTTTGATCAGCCATGATTTCGCCCACTCCTCCAGCGATGTTAGGGCCTGCTGCATCCGATTGTTTGCTACGGTGAGATTTTCTTCAGAGGTCCACATAGCCAAATCGTCTGTAAACATGGAGCTGTCGACTCTTCTTGGTATATTCTCTATGATGTTGTTTATATACACCAGAAAATGTGTGGGTGACAGTACTCCCCCTTGGGGTACTCCTTGCTCCAGTGTCACCTTTTTGCTCATCTGCCCTTGTACTTGGACTCTGGCTGTTCTGTTTTCGAGGTAGTGGGTGATCTATCTGTAGATTTTCCCAGATACTTCACTTTTTCGTAGCTTGACTTTAAGTCCCTCTTTCCACACCTTGTCAAATGCCTTCTCTAAATCCGCTCAAACCGCAACTGTATTCTTTTTTCTCTTGGTAAGCATCCTTTATTTCCTGAGGTAGGAGAATGATCTGGTCCTCAGTGGATCTGTGTTGTCTAAATCCTGCTTGCTGTGGAGTTAATATGTGTTTTGCTTCCAGGTGCCACATCAGTCTGGTGTTTATCATGCTCTCCATCAGTTTACCTATACAGCTCAGTAGACTGATATGCCTGTATCCATTTGGATATATGTTCTATCTTTTTCTTTCTTTGGTACTGGTATATGTACATCATCTTTCCATGCCTGCGGTACAATTCCCCTTTTCCAGCTTTGGTGCAGGACTGACAGTAACTTCCGCTTTGCTGTTTGGCCCAGCCCCATGATCATTTTATTTGTTACCCCATCTTTTCCGGGCGATTTCTTTTTCTTTAAAGTTATCATGGCCTCATTCGTATAATTCATTGTTATTTTTGCTATCATGTGCTCCTCTGGTGCCATCTTGATGCTGTCGTGGCTCTTTTGTTCTTCACTAATGTCTGTATGCCTGTATGTAGGGACATCAATGTGGTTTGCTCTGACATAATGTTCTATAAAAGCTTGCTGCTTTTTTTCATTAAGCATGTTGTCACTCTGCTTGATGGTAATTTGTTTATTTGATGGTGTTTCATCATACATGGCTCTGATTAATTTCTATAATTTGTTCACTTCTTTATCTAGATTGAGGCTTTCTGTTTTGTTTTTCCAACTGTCTCTTGTTATTTGGTTCAGTTTTCTTTTGTATTTTGCAGTGATAGCCTAGAGGGAGATATTTGCTTCAATAGATTGCTCTCTCTCTCTGCCGTGTTCCTATCATTTGAGACTTCATCCTCAGCTTTCTGCAGTTCATGATTCCAATATGACTTGTAGTTTTTCCTTGCCCCTCTTGGGATGGTCTTGGTGGCTGCTTGCAGTATTGCTTTACTTAGGCTTTCCACCAAAGGTTTCATATTGTTATTTCGTGTGTTCATAGTTTGGAAGAATTTAATAAGGCATTTTTCTTAATCCCGAACAACAAAGCACCAGGGATAGAGTTATCTGTCGAGCTACTCAAAGCAGCCAGACAGACTTTTCACAATTTTATTTTTCAACTTGTTAAGGACATTCAGAATAATGGCCAAAGATCACACAACTTCAATAATAATTCTTTCGCCAAAAAAGTCAAATGCAATACAATGTGATCAATTCCGAACGATTAGATTAATATAATTTGCTTCTAAAATTATATTGAAGATAATTAAGAAGAGAATTGACGACAAGATAGAGGAAGAGCTGAAAGATAACCAGTTTAGATTTCGTAAAACCATAGGTACACGGTATGCCATCGGATCATCGAGGCTTCTCGCAGAAATAATGATCGATTTAGGACGACCGCAATTTATCTGTTTTATTGACTACCAGAAAGCTTTAGATCGAGTTCTCTAGAGCAAAGTCTTTCAGATGTTACAACAAATGTGTGTCAAGAGACTATTCATTAAGCTAATCCAGAACCTGTACGAATTTCAACTGACGATTAATGCAATCATTGAAGGACTCACATGTACATTTTGAATAAAACAGAGGGCACGAAAGGGCTGCATGCTTTAACCGAGTCTCTAAAACGCATATTCTGAGATAATGATAGTAAATGTTGTTCGGAGTTGTGATAGGGATGTCAAAGTCAGTGGTATGAAACCTAATGCCAGGGACGGCGTGGCCTAGTGGATAAGTGGCACGGCTCACAATCCGAAGGTGCTGGGTTCGATCCCCATCACAGCACCGGCCGTTACCCCGGGGAAGCAAACCCTTAGAAAATGCAGGAGGAAGCAGACCCTTACATAAAAATGCTTGCTAAAGTCGGATGCATTGGGCCGATAGGCGCAAAATAAAAACCACAGTGCAACGCACACCGCCTTGGGGATTAAAGAAATAAGGCGAACGCAACAAAAAAAAACAACAAAAAAAACAACCTAATGCCATCACATTTGCCGATGACCAAGCCATAATGGGAGGATCAGTGACAACCTCGCAAATGTTGCTTGACATAATTAATAGCACAACGAAAGCGTTTGGCATGAAAATAAACACAAAGAAGACAAAGACTTTGATCTAAGCAACATAGGCAAATACATATGATCATCAATGGAGAACTCTCCAAGCTTAAGCCTACCTTGCCGATGTTGGAGAGCTTGCGCGCGCCAATGATACAAGGAGCTATGTCGACGGGAGTTTTACTCCTGGCAGGGTCACCCAAGCCGGATAGGTCCTCGGAGAGGGGCCAGACAAAACGGATGAGGAGCGGGTGGAGCCCCGTAGGTGTAGCTGTTAAATCCACCGGCGAGTGGTACATGCTCTGGGCTGCATCCATCCATCTCCACTTCATGTGTGAAATGCATTCTTGCCTCGTTCTTTACTTTTGTCCTCTATCAATTATCCCCATAGATGATGAATAGATGCAGACCATGGGACATTGCACCTCTGATCTTTTGTGACGACCATCCAGGTGACGGAGAATGTCACACATACCATCACTACAGATGGGCTGACAGGACGTGACGATCTTCCAGGTGACGGGGAATGTCACACATACCATCACTACAGATGGGCTGACAGGACGTGACGATCTTCCAGGTGACGGGGAATGTCACACATACCATCACTACAGATGGGCTGACAGGACGTGACGATCTTCCAGGTGACGGGGAATGTCACACATACCATCACTACAGATGGGCTGGCAGGACGTGACGATCTTCCAGGTGACGGGGAATGTCACACATACCATCACTACAGATGGGCTGGCAGGACGTGACGATCTTCCAGGTGACGGGGAATGTCACACATACCATCACAACAGATGGGCTGGCAGGACGTGACGATCTTCCAGGTGACGGGGAATGTCACACATACCATCACTACAGATGGGCTGGCAGGACGTGACGATCATGGGACACCGACACACTGGACTGCCTCCCTTCGTAGATACTCGAATGATGCCTCTAAGACAACAGACCTTATACAAGATCGGACGACGCCTCGGTTACCAAGGCCTAGGCTGCTCTTCCACAATTGGGGAGAGCAGTAACAAAGTATGCTACCAAAACGCCAAGTAATATACAATCACTACGCATCGTCCATCTCAACATATCAGGAATTAGAAATAAAAAGCTTGAATTGACTAAGCTCCTGATGGATCTTCAAATCCATGTGGTGCGTATCCAGGAAACAACGCTGACAAAGGACACGCCCTTCCACATCACAGACTTCACAGTTCAAGTGTATAAAATGGCAGGGATTAGTGACACTTATCCGGAATGACATGCAGGCAGAGGTTTTCGCTCTTAAAACCAATGACGAAACTGACCCACAGATAGTGATAGTCTGGATAGGGAGAAGACCGCTGAAAATACTTAATATATACAACCCACCAATAGCTTTCCTTACACTGCATATTTCCCATACTGCTGATCTAAATAGACTGATCATTGCTAGCGACATGAATGGCAGCTCTTCCCTGTGGGGCTATACAGATAATAGAAACCCAACAGTAACGGACATAGAAGAACTCGCTAACACTACTACACTCATCCTGTTGCAGAACGTTAATACCCTAGCAACACTGCTTCACCGAAGCAGCGGAACAAAAAGCAGACTTGACCTCACCCTTGTAACAGCCATATGCACCATTATTTCTCGAGAGTACTTGATTACATCAGAAGTGACCACAGACCACTACTCCTTGAGATCACAAACGCCAGGGAGAAAGTAAGAAACCATATAACATCCCTTCCATAGCACTACAAAAAGGCAGACAGGCAGTTTTTCAGGAGACAAGTGCGCCAACGTTTCGCTGACATCGACATGACGCAGGATATAGACAGGGTCTATATTACAATCACAACTTCATTACTCAAATCTGCAAAGTAAGCCATTTCACGAGGATACAGGAGAAAGTTCCAACCCTGGAGAAGTACAAGAGGCCGCTGTCAATGAGGGAAAGACATCAAGACGCAAGTCAAGAAACAGTCGACCCATGCTAACAAAACCAATTATAACAGATTCACTGCTGAAGTCAAATTGCTGAGCAGACAAGCAAAAAGAGAAAGCATGGGCTAAGAATTGTGGAGAGTTGGACTTGTGGAAAGATGGAAAGACAGCATGGTGCCTCATATCAAAGCTTTCAGGAATTAAAAGAAAGAAAAATCGCAAACTCATCAGAACAAACACGGAATTGATAACAGCAGACACTCAGACAAGCAAAAACTAAATCTGGACAAGGCTATCAACATATTCACCAAAATGATGGAAAAACAACATACAGCTAACTGTGAGAATTTCACCCTTCCAGAACTTTCTGACCCCTAAAAAAATGTAAGAAAGGCAAAGCCTCTGGACCTGACCGGCTCACTAACGAGATAGTCTTAAATCTCTCAAATGATGAGCTCCATACCATCCTTGACCTCATTAACAAAACTTGGAGAGACGGCAAGCTAACAACACACTTGAGAAAAGCTAATGTCACCCAAGTTCTAAAGAAAGACAAACCATCAAACCAAGTAACAAGTTATCGACCGATTTCCCTGACTTCAAACCTAGACAAGGTCGCTGAAAGGATGATAAAGGAAAGGTTATATTGGTGGCTAGAAAGCTTCAAGATTCTTAATACAAACCAATCAGGTCTCAGAAGAAAAAAACATAATGGATCAGATGATAAGATTCACGCTGGAGGTAGATGATGCTTTCCAGGAGAGAAAAACAATGTGCTGACAACATTCATTGACCTCAGACGCGCCCACGATCGGGTCTGGAGGACTGGCCTGCTCTTCAAGATGCAAAAAAACCCACACACAAAAAACAAAAACAAACAAACAACAATATCAGACGAATGTAAAACTGGCTAAAAGGTGTATTTCATAACAGAACAATCATAACAACATTCAATGGAACAGCAAACAAACAAAGGTTGATGAAAGAAGGACTTCCACAGGGATCTGCGCTGTTCTACAGTATTCATTGTGTACATAAACGACTAACCAAATGTCATCACCTGCCAAAAGGCACTCTTTGCGGATGACCTGGTCATAAGGAAAGCATCTGAAACCCATCACCAAAAATGTTTACACGAATCTGGCAACCATCTCTACATATTGGCAGTTTTGTAAGCTTGACATTAATGTAGAGAAAACTGTTCAGCGTGTACATTTAGCTGGCTCAGCCCCAACTGTATTAAACCCATTCTGCAATAGATGCAAAACTTCAACGTTAGGGCTCACAACTTGAACAGCGTTTTTATTCCAATCATGGTATATGGTTGTGAGGCGTGGAACCTACGGATAGCTAATAGACTCTGCGTTGTCCAAGCATCTATGGAGCGAAGCACATTGAAGATCTCCATTTGAGATCAAATCTGCAACTTCCTTTATTGACATCATAGATGTCGCGTTGCTACGAAAATATAGATGGGCCGACCATGTGGTGCGCATTCCAGATAACAGAGGGACGTCGTGGTGGCCCTACAACTTTAGACACCCTCGAGGGCGACCGAGTCTGAGGTGGAGAGATGATCTGATGGAGGCCCTGGTCCCAACATGGTACACCAAGGCAAAAGAGCGAAATGCTTTTACTCAACACTTGGCTACCTGGAATCAGACACACGTACCTAATTGAATTCTGGGATTGAGAGATTAAGAAGACAAACAGATGGAGGCAAAGAGGAGGAGATAAGGATTAGGTAAAGGCGTGGAAAATGTTGATGCCTAGCGACTGAAGGCAGCTCACGCGAGAGATCACGTTATTTCTAGCGAAATGCGGTGAAAATCGTCAGAGAAGCAAGAGACGATGCCTGTGACACTGATGTTAACTTCGATGCTCAGGACCATTGAAGTGACTGGCGATAGGAGAACTGTTGTGGCTATTGACGTCATTGAGAGTGTCCCTTTCCCAGGTTTCCCCTTGTTATAATTTAGTCAACCCATCATATTAGAGCATGAATTATGACTTTGCGGTGTTGGTAATTGTAAATCTGCCATTATGTGAGGTCTTGGTACTGGGAGTTGTCCACTATCACCACTTGGAGGATTTGGCAACGTCGATTAGGCCAACGATGGAGTGAACGAGATGACAGCTCTCCTCGTCTTATGTCTGACTGTTTCAGTCAGGTCAACAAACCAAAGCTGTCTAATACCCTATATCGTCTCCACGTGACAGCCATTGAAATAGACTGCATTTACGCAGCCTAGCTGAGAAAATAGAGATCGAAAAGGAAGGAAAATCCGTTCATACAAATTTACCGTACAGAGTGTACCGGGTCGAAATGTGAGATATCGCAGCTTCGCTGTAAACTACGACACTAGGTAACAGAGCGTTCTCTTCACGACGATCGATGAAACAGTAGTAGAAGAACAAGAAGAACATAGACAGTGAAAAATAATAATCAAAATAAGAGAAAACATAATGTGAAAAATAATAATAAGAAGAAGAAGAAAAAGAAAATAAACTATCTAGATAAGATAATCAGTTCAGCTCTCGTTATAAGAATGAAAGGTTCATCTTCTTCAATACTCTCAAGGAACGCATAATTCTGAGAAACAAATATTTGTCTAAAGTCACAGTGTGGTCTATGTTCTGCTGAGACACATACATTATATCTAAAGTCTCAGTGTGGTCTATATTCTGCTGAGACACATGCATTATGTCTAAAGTCTCAGTGTGGTCTATGTTCTGCTGAGACACATACATTATGTCTAAAGTCTCAGTGTGGTCTATATTCTGCTGAGAGACATACATTATGTCTAAAGTCTCAGTGTGGTCTATATCCTGCGGAGACACTTACATTATGTCTAAAGTCTCAGTGTTGTCTATATTCTGCTGAGACACATACATTATGTCTAAAGTCACAGTGTGGGGAGGGAGATTAACGTCTGGCCAGGCAAAATATACTGATCAGACATGTTAGTCGGGGTAAGAAAAAAACATACTGGCCAAGACCCTCACCTGAACTTCCTAGCAGCCCTCTTTGAAAACGGGTTGTTTTCACGACAGCCTGGCTAACGAGGCAAGAGATCAACGTGATCCCAGTAGTAGTGAGTGACACGCAGATGAAGCCAAACATGGCACAACCGCGTGGAGAAAGCTAGTCCACCTTCAACAACACGCTCGGGATTTGAGAAAAAGCTACTGCCACTAGCCACTTAACGTCATTTTAAAGACGCACAAAAGAGTTACCTACTGGGCATTTGCAAACAACTGCAAAGTGTCTGTGTCGTCTATTTTTAGCCGAGACACTTATATTATGTCTAACGTTTCTATATTGTCTATGTTTAACTGAGACACTTACATTATGTCTATCGTCTCTGTATTGTCTATGTTTAATTGAGACACTTACATTATGTCTAACGTTTCTGTATTGTCTATGTTTAACTGAGACACTTACATTATGTCTAACGTCTTTGTGTTCTATGTTTAACTGAGACAC
The DNA here is from genome assembly GCA_036924085.1 of Ariolimax columbianus. NCBI lineage: Eukaryota > Metazoa > Mollusca > Gastropoda > Stylommatophora > Arionidae > Ariolimax > Ariolimax columbianus. The sequence continues at coordinate 41,895,923 of JAVGWX010000004.1, read as the reverse complement.
TTACATTATGCCTAACATCTCTGTGTTGTCTATGTTTGTTTTTTTTTTTGTTTTTTTTTGCGTTCGCCTTATTTTCTCTAATCCCCAAGGCGGTGTGCGTTGCACTGTGCTTTTTATTTTGCGCCAGTCGGCCCAGTGCATCCGACTTCAGCATGCATTTTATGTAAGGGTCCGCTTCCTCCTGCATTTTCTAAGGGGTTGCTTCCCCGGGGTAACGGCCGGTGATGTGATGGGGATCGAACCCAGCACCTTCGGATTGTGAGCCGTGCCACTTAACCACTAGGCCACGCCTTCCCCTGTTGTCTATGTTTAACTGAAACACTTACATTATGTTTAACGTCTCTGTGTTGTCTATGTTTAACTGAGACACTTACATTATGTCTAACGTCTCTGTGTCGTCTATGTTTAGCCGAGATACAAACTCTCCCACGACACAACCATAGACATATGCCGCTGTGTCGTCTATGTTTAGCCGAGACACAAACTCTCCCACGATACAACCATAGACATATACCTCTGTGTCGTCTATGTTTAGCCGAGACACAAACACTCACATAACCCAGCGACAGACACCTATCTTTCGCTGTCTTTGCCTTCTCATTCACGAACGTCCAAGTGATATGGACGCTGTTTTCATGCCGCAGAAACGAACTGTGTTTAATCCAAAGGCCACCACTCGCTCGTTCGACCTAGCATTACTTGGGTACGTGACCTGTGGTGACGAAGGGAGTTAATTACCTAACATATGTTTTTTTTTAAAGCTGAGACCTGAAACCTAGTACAGTGCAATAGGGAAATGTTAATAGTGTTAAATAGTGTCTGTCATCGAAAGAGGGGTGGGGTTGGATTTGTTCGTGCGGGTGATAGCCTTAGAGAGTCGTGCCACTTGGGATCTGTCACTAAAGAGTATTTAACTTTTACGATTGAAGAGCTACTTATGGGGGCCAACCTCCGAACTGAACCGGACTTAAACAAATAAAACCTCTGTCATTTTCAAGGCAAGTAGTAGAAGGCGACCAAAGAAGCTTCTCCATGGGGTTAGTAAACGCATTGTGTAAAAACAGTAGCATACGTTATGATAAAAGCTTGTTGTAAAAGAGCAGCTGTAGTAGTGACCCTATGCTTCTCTTGGAACTAAAGAGATAATCAATCAATCAAATATTGTAGGTACAAAATACTGGTTCGGCCTAAAGTGTCAAATCTCTACCTTTTAATCTCAACTCCTTTGAGATTATTTCAGTATCAGGGGCCGAAGATGCGGCACAGCGAATGCGGTGACAGTGACTTATCGCTTCCTGCTTGCATCAGGGTAAGTGAACCACAGTTAATAAAGACCCTTTTTCGCATAGTGCAGTCTAGTCAAGTGAATAAGGATCGCAGTTGGAAGGCAAACCAGTACTCAACATTGTCAGCTGAAAACAGATCTGTCGAACCAAAATGCGCTGATATCGCAGCCTCGCTGTAAACTACAACACAACGTCACAACGTACTTTTCATGACGAAAGTCGAAGAAGAAGACGAAGAAGAAGAAGAAGAAGTGGAAGAAGAAGAAGAAGAAGTAAATATCGTGCATGGTTAGACTGTATTTTATACATATTTATTTGCCCGATTAATTCACTTACATTGATGTAACGCCAATGAAGAAAATAATTGAGCATACATTAAGATGATGACGGTAAAATTGAGAAAAAATGCATAGACAGTTATCGAGTTATGAATTTATTTACCAGATATGGTCTTTATTCCTTCATCCTTTTGTGTACGAATAACGACGGAAAATGAGTCATAAAGGAACGGACTGCCCCCACAACTAGCATCATGTACGAAACATAAATGAAAACAGCTTGAACAAAATTAAAATTTCGTAAAAAATGTAATGCAGTCTACTTGATTTGTTACGACAAAGAATGCTGTTTGTCCATTTTCTAACATGTTCTCTAAGTCTATTGTCTTCATGAAAGGGCAGTCTCCATAAACGAGGCAGTCTCAATGAAAGGATAGTCTTCATGAAAGGATATTCTCCACGAAAGGGCAGTCTCCATGAAAGAAGTCTCAATGAAAGGGCAGTCTCCATAAACGAGACAGTCTCCACGAAAAGGGCAATCTCCATGAAATGGCAGTCTCCATGAAAAGGGCAGTCTCCATGAAAGAGCAGTCTCCATGAAAAGGGTAGTCTCCATGAAAAGGGCAGTCTCCACGAAAGCACAGTCTCCTTGAAAACGCAGTCTCCATGAAAGGGCAGTCTCCACGAAAGGACATTCTCCATGAAAGGGCAGTCTCCATGAAAGATACAGATTTGTAGCAAATCCCTGCAACCTAAGTGCTATAGGCTGACAAAAGAAGACTGATTCAGACACGTTTATGAAGAAAATCAATGCTATTATTTGAGAAGAAGCAAATAAGAAATTAGAAACATCCTCATTTGTTGTCGCAGATAGACACATGCAAGGCCTGTTATGTGAAAAATAAAATAAATCGCTAAGGCCATTGCATCTAAGTCTCGAACATGGAACGGTTAACTGTACTCTCATATCTCGCGAACTGAAATCTAAAACGGAAGACAAGGGCACATCTAATCCAACTTATTTCTCGTTAACGAGTGATCTCGGACAACTTGCGCTGTCACAGCCATTTCTGAAAGCATCCCACACAGAGCGGGAAACGCGAGTTTTTGAGATTATGGAAAGAATTACTGGCGAAGCGTACTGGACAACAGACAGCAGTGGAATCTTTCAAGTGTGGAACTAGAATAGCATACAGCACGTGACAAATCAGGACTAACATTTTGTGTCTTCGTCGACTCGGAAAAGGATTTCATGGATGCTGTTTTATTTGTGAGTTCGTGTAATGTGTTTTATGTCGCTGGTTTGTTTTGTGTTCCCTTTCTACTACATCCTAAGTGGAGGCAGCTACTACAGTGGGTCTCATATTCTTAGCTCCTGGGAACCACTAACGGAGTTTCTGATGTAGAGAGTGCTTCTATTGGACAGGTACTTACTTGATGACTCAATCATCAGCAGCGGTTCTAAAGCTGTGTGTCCCTACTCAGTCTCCAACGATCTTTATTCTGGGCTATCAATATAACTGGCGTGCTTATCGAAACATAGGTAAACAAGAGACATATCATGTACGCGTAAAACGACTAATGTTAACTAATACATAGTTAATATTATTAAGACACGCATAATACGAAAAAAACAACACAGTTCACAAAGGGCTTGGCTTCGTTCGTTCTCAATCTCCTGCTACCAAACACTAAAAATGGCTTAAGTAGCAGAATGTAGTCCAGAGAACTGAATGCGTTGTGTCGTGGTTTACAGCTTGACTGCGTTATTTGCACCTTTCGGTACAACACATCCGACTTCAGCAATCATTTTTTGAGTACCGGGCTAGCATTCCCTCTTCGAACCATTCTCTTTAGTCAGTCTGCTCTGTTGCAGCCTGCTATCCAGGCTCACCGCGTGGAGGTGTAGACGGATCCTGGCAGCTCTGGTTTGCTGGTTCTGACGCTAGCAGTCAGCTATAGGTTGCTGGTCCTGAGGCTAGCAGGCAGCTATGGTTCGCTGGCCCTGACGCTAGCAGTAAGCTTTGAGTCTCTGGTCCTGACGCTAGCACTTAGCTATGGGTCGCTAATCCTGACGCTAGCAGCCAGCTGGGGGTCACTGACCCTGACGCTAGCAGTCCGCTTTGGGTCGCTGGCCCTGACGCTAGCAGTCAGTTTTGGGTCGCTGGTCCTGACGCTGGCAGCCGGCTGTGTGTCGCTGGTCCTGACGCTAACAGTCAGCTATGAGTCGCTGACCGCTGCAGCTATTGCGCTCAGTTCATAAATAACATGCGATATACTTTTAGTTATTCTTTGTGAATGTCCACACACACACATGCACATACATACACATACACACATGTACACACACACACACATGAACACACACACACACACACACATACACACACACACGCTCACGCTACCACTGTTCTTGGTCTTTTAATTCATAAAGAAGGTTAGAAGTTTCTAGAAAACTGCATGTCATATATATATATAATTTTTCGCATGCAGTCTTAGAATATCCATGACGTTCAGTAAATATTTTTGTCTCTAAGCAATTTGATGTATTTTTCCAAAAAAATTATTTATTAAGCTTTATTAAAAACAACCTCACTGAATTGGACCACATTTTAACACATTTACGGTATACAGTCGTGCTGTTTAAAAAATAATTGTTTTGACATTCATTCTTCTTCTTCTTTGCGTTCGGTTTCGTAAGCTCGTTTTATGCCACCAGAGGGGCTGCCTCCATGAAGTGACACGTCAGTCGCAGGTCCTCAATGGTTCCCCACAGTTTGTCTTGTATGTTTCTTTCCTCGGGCCAGGTCTTCTCACGGGAACCTTGGTGCAGTGGACATATTTGCATAATGTGTTCTGAAGTCTGGAGTCCTCTCTGACATGTGCATTGTGTAAGTTTTATGCATGTGTGTATTTAGTCTGCAATGACCTGTTCTTATGCGATAAATTGTGGTATACTGTTTTCGATTCAGTCTATTGATTGGGTCCTGTGGGTATTTGCTGTTTGTTCTCTCTATCCACTCTTGTTTATATTTTTTTGGGATGTGTGCCTTGACTTCTGGCAGTGACACTGAGTGGGTGAATTGTTCTCTTTGTCTTCCCTCCCTGACCAGTCTTTGACATTCAAATAAGCAGAGTTAAAAAACAAATTCCGGATTTTTCGGCTGACAAATTAGACACATTTTTTCGAGTGCAGAAAACAACCAAGTTCATTCATACAAAACTGTCGTTCAGTTATAGGTGTATCACGATATTATAGTTCGTGGGTTTGTTATTGTGACACATAGTTGCTTTTACACAACTCACATTGATATTAATTTCAAAATGAGTTTGAAGTGTACATTTATAACAATGTAGAGGGTTACCGTTTTACTATACACGTTTTTCCGCAGGGAATCTAAGATAGGTAATTTATATTACAATATTCATGACCCAGAGAAGCGAACGAAATTAGCGCTCAGTCTGGATAGATCATCATTTTACCGTTGTATTATTGGAAAGCACTGGGGGTGCACTCATATCAAGTAAGGTCTAAGTTGACGGCCTTGGCTAGTGGTTAAGTGACACGGCTCACAATCCAAAGGCGCTGTCTTCGCTCCCCATCACAGCACCAGCCGTTACCCCGGGGAAGCAAACCCTTAAATAATGCAGGAGGAAGCAGACCCTTACATAAATGCATTCCGAAGCTAGATGCAATGAGCTGACAGGCGCAAAAATAAAAACATAGTGCAACGCAAACCGCCTTATTGGCGAGCGACAAACAACAAAAATATGCCAAGCCAAAAAAAAAAAAAAGGAAACATGACGATTTCGATAGAGATGCCATAAAACGGGAGATTTTGAAACGTTTTGACGAAATATCAACTTGTTACTCTCCGGAAACTAAAATTAACATTGCAATCCGACTGCAGTATGACATTACCATACGTGCTGTTATGAAAATTGTAAGAGCCGCCGTCTTTACATTTAGGAATATTATATGTGAATAGCCACATTTGATTGCTGCGAGAATCAAATACATGAAACAGATAAGTGAACGGCGTAGGCAACGCTATGATATTGTATACTTGAACAAATTATGGGTCTATGCTTACCACCACACCTATGGTAAAGAATTGCAATCTGCTTATGGTAAACAGAAAAAACAAATTCCAAGCAGTAAAGGGCAGCACATTATACTAACGTGTGCCGGAAGCAGTGAAAATGGTATTTTCCATGACGCTGAACTTATTTTCCAATCAAAAAGTACTAACGGTAAAGACTACCATGCTGAAATGAATAGACACATTTTCAGGCACCGGATGACAAATGATCTGCTTCAAATTCTGAATAGACCGTCATGCCTAGTAATGGATACTGCATCATATCATAATGCAGTATCAGAGGTAGACACAGCACCAAGTGCAACAAATACAAAAGATCAAATTATGACATGGCTAGCTAATGAAAAGGTGAATATTGACGAGTACGATCACACTTCTCTGCCACTACCTGCATTTAATGCTCATCTAAACTTTAGGTTGTGTGGGCTAAATTCAAAGGAAAATTGCCGAAAAGAACAGGACATTTAAAGTGTGTGATGTTGAAGTGCTGACACGTGAGCACTTTTCAAAAATAGACATTCAGTTCTGAAAAAAGTCTGCTGAACATGTGCTCTGAGAAGAAAAACAGTACTGGCAACGAGATGGATTACAATTATCAACCTCTTTGAATCGAAAGATTCAGAATGATTAATATCATCTTTTGTGGGCATACTGATTAGCAGACTTGGATGAATAAGCGTTTGTTTATCAAAACAATAAGGTGTACAAACAATGACAACAAAGACATTTAAATATTCAATTGCTTTAAGCAACACAAAATTAGCTGCGCAGTTCATACAATGTTGGGGTCTAATGGTGAACGAAGGGCTGTATTAACTGTTGCATATCTGTGCGATGTTTGCGATTGTACATAAATGGCAACAAAAACAATCAGCTGATCTATGAAGCTATTTAGGAGATACACCTATGAATATAATGCGATGGGAAATTAAGCTGCGGACTGTAAAATCTTAAATTTAATGTCATTTCTTTGCAATGGTCCTAAAAGATCAAAGGAATTCGCCGATGTGCAAAATTCTGAACATCTATGGACTAATAATATCAATGTTTTAGAGTAATTGATATTACAAAACTGCATGCAAAAAATCATTTGGATATGACACGCAGTTTTGCAGAAAATTGCTTCGCATCTTGTTCCTGAATTAAAAGACGGACTATAACTGACGAATTTAGTTCTAACTTAATCACCTTCGATGGAAGTGTGTCAACTCCTACTGGGCCAATCGACGGAGATTAGGGATTGAACTAAAACGGGAGGATTTTTTAGTTTATTTAAAGGGCCTAAGATCGGATAGTTTTTGATCAGTCCTATATACACACACATATCGTTCTTTCCTATTCTATGGTAAGATCTAATCCATTGTTTATCTTCATGTAGTTATACTGCGACACAAGAGAAGTACCAGGATTAAGCTAATTAAGACTGATGAAATCGCCAAGTTCTGCTCACGGATATTTCAACAACGAAGGTCGCTGTAATGGATCTCCAACGTCCCCTGTCTCTTGTCTTGATAGTAGAATTTGATAAGCTTTTCCCTGTCCATCTTTTGTTGATATTTATCCAAATAGTGCACTAGTAACATTTGGTACGTTTGCCTTCCATTTTTCCTTTGCATTATTGTTTTCAGTAAGCGGTTGTGGTTTTTTTTATGTGGCCAACATATCTTAACTGTTGGACTGATTTCGTATACCAATTCTCTTTGGATCCATATTTTCTTCAAGACATCTATATGTGTTTTCTTGTATTTCCAAGAGATATGCTCCATTCTTCTACACGAGGTGTGTTCAAAAGTATCCGACTTTTAGGTTGGACAAAATACAATTACTCACCTAGAGGTTTAAATGCCTAATCTCCTTAAAAGTAGTCTCCTTTGGACACCACATACATGTCCCAGCAGTCCCCCATTGCTAGAAGCATTCCAGGAAGGCCTCTTTGGGAATGAGTACAGCTGGGTCACCACATTCGTACAATGTCTTCTCGTCACTCAAAGCGAGTCACTTTCAATTGAATTTTTGGCTTGAGGAACAGCCAAAAATCGTAAGGAACCATGTCAAGACAATAGGATGTCTGGCGAACCAGAGGCCAAAATCCGTGAGACTTTCTGTAATTGAAATAATCGCCTCTTAATTTTCATGCCGGTTCTGGATTAACCTAATGAGTGATCTTTCTAATACCTATTTGCTGCAAAATCTTAAATAGTTTGCTGTAGGGAACTCGATCAAAGGCTTTATCGTATTCAATAAAACAGATACACAGTGTTGATCGATCATTTTTTCTGCGAGAAGCCGCAATGGTCCAATGGCATCCCGTGTACCTCTGGGCTTCCGAAATCTAAACCAGTTATCTTTCAGTGCCTCTTATAATTTTTCATCAATTCTCATATGAATAATCTTCAAACGAATTTTAAATGTATATATTATCAAACTTATCTTTCGGAATTGAACGCATTCTACAGCATTTGAGTTTTTTGGCAAAGGAATTAATATTGAAGTTGTGTGGTCTTTTTGGCCACATTCTCTTGCTGCAAATGTCATTAACATGCTGAAAAAGTAAATCATGAAAAGTCTCTCCCGCTTCTTTCAGTAGCTCGATAGGTAATTCATATATCCCGGGTGTCTTGTTGTTCGGAATTAAAAAAAGTGCCCTATTAAATTATTATCGGGTTATAGGTAACCTCTCTTCTGTCAATGATATGTTATTTAGTTGTGTGTTATCTTGACACAGGCCTCCATCATTGTACAGTTCCTTAAGATATTCTCTCCATCTGACTTTTTGTTTTCTCGGTCTGTTATTGGTTTCCCATTCTTATCATTAATCTTCTATGATTGTATGCCCTTAGGTTTACGAAACGATTGTTTAACTTTCTTATGAATTTATTGAATTTCCCTGATTTCTCCAGATCTTCAATTTCCTCGCTTTGTTCTATCCACCATTTTTCTCTCGCCATCTTGCGTTCTCCAGCCAGTTATTTTTTGATACACCTATTCGTTGCAATACCATGCTCTGTATTAATGTTTTTCCATTTTTTCATTTACGTCTGTCCTCCATTTTCTTTAGCATTTCAGGTGTCACCCAGGGTTTCTTGTTTTCCGCTTTCTTGTTACTAAATGTAATCTCTACTGCCTCTTTTATTCTGCCACTGATGATGTATAGCTTCAGTGACATGTTTTTTACCCTGAAGCAGAAGTCGCCGATCTTTGGAATTTAACTCTTTTTTCCAACTCATTTAAAGCCTTCAAATTCCCGTCGCAATTTTTTGCTATTTTCCTGGTTTCCTACATCTTAGTTTGCATTTCATAATAAGCAAATTATGATCTGAATCAGCATCCGCCGCAGGGTAAGTTATTGATTTTTTAACTTAGTTTCTAAATCTTGTTTTTCATATGATGTAATCTATTTGATATCGTCCCTTATTCCCAGAACTTGTCCATGTGTATTTCCTTCTATCCGGGACTTGATTCCAGGTCTTTGTTATTATGTAGTTTTCCTAGTGGCAGGTCTCCTAGTCTTTGTCCTTAGTACCCAGCCCACTCTTCCCAACTATGTCCAGCTCAGAGCCCATTCCAACAATCGCATTCCAATCTCCCATGATCACGACATTATCTATGTCTTTTGTTGTTCTCAGTATTTGTTCTAGAGTACCATACATCTCTTCGTATCTAGTATTCCCTTTTTAATTTCCTAGATAGAAGAAGCTCTTTTATTTTCCAGTCTTTGACCGTCTATTCCTATATGATGACTAGATTTCAAGTCTACTTTGTTAATTTTAATATTTTACGTTTGCACAGTATTAATGTCCAATCCATATACCTGACTTTTGTTTTTTACTTGAATCACCAATGTCTGTAGTTCTTCCTCTCTTTCATCAAACAGAACTGTGTCATCAGTATACTTGAGATTATTCATAGAAGCTTCCAGAGCATGTTGAATAATAAGATCACTGATGAACAGATTGTTTGCATGAAGGGCGGAGCAACTTCATCAACCAGACATTGGCTGATTGAAGTCCAAACCAATGTCAGGAATTATGGATTGGACATTAATCTGTGCAAGTAAATATTAATTAAAGCAGTAGATCGAACTCTATGTCATCCTATAGGAAAAAGAAGGCGAATTATCCTCATATGTGATAGATATAACCAATATAGTCCGACTAAGAGGAAAGAGTAGTTTGTTACAGTAAAATTCAAGCTTCTGAACAACTAGTAGTCCAGGGTTGCCCACCATCCGGGCAAAAAATCAAGTTACATTTTTGATAAACACAATTTACTTGCTTAGTGATATTTCACGTAAAATCAACTGAAGACACCAGTGCAACAGAACAAGAGATAGCAAAGAAAAACATATATTGACGCCGTTGATAAAACACTTCCGTGTCTCGGATTAAAAATAGCGGTGAAAGAAGATTTCACTTCTGAGCTTTTATTACTTTCCCATGCACTCGTGTCGTTAAGCGGCGAGGGGTAGGTTACATTACATTTCTTGGGCCAAATGCATTGGTTGTTGTCAGCCAGTGTTGCCATGGCATTTTTCTTATGTTATCTATCCATCTTTCATGCAGTCTTCTAGTGCCTTGTATTAGATATTCTTGTGTTGTAAGTGTGCAGTGGTAGCTGATCATGCTGTATTTATGTTTTTTGTTTTGAAATGTATTCAGCACAATACATCGTGCTCAGTTTGAAAGACTGGGTCTGCCAGTGCTTTTTTCTCTTGGTATGGCCGCTTCTCAGAACAAAAATGGTATTCGGTTAAGATTATTGTCACAATTTGAAGACTCGGACCACGAAGATAATCTGGTACTTTTGTCACACAGTTATAGCAAAATAAACTTCATAGGACGAAAGAACAATCGACCAAATGGAGACAATATCAACATAAAGAAAACCAAGCTTCTTAAACTCAACACTATCAGCAAAGAACTAATCTAGCTGGAGGGAGAGCAGTTGGAAGAAGTGGATACCTTGACCTATTTGGGCAGCACAATAGACACATCAGGAGGTATAGATGCAGATGTAAGGATCAGAATCGGAAAGACAGGATGGGAATTCCTGACACTAAACAATATCTGGAGATCCAGAGACAATATTCACACCAAAATTATAATATTAAACGCCAGTGTCAAGTCGGTGTTGCTGTATGGAGCGGAGACATGGCGAACGACCAAGGTCATACAACAAAGACTCCAGTCTTTCCTTAACAGATGCCTACAAAGGATAATGGACATCAAATGGCAGGACATGGTGAGGAATGAAGACTTGTGGGAAAGGAGCCAACAACAGCAACTAGAACAACAAATTCAGCGAAGAAAATAGGGCATACGCTGCGGAAAACACAGTCTAACATAGCCAGAAATGCTCTTACATGGAATTATCACGGAAAGAGAGAAAGATGTAGACCCAAAAATACGCAAAGAACAGAATGTGAGAACGAACTAAAAGTAAATAATTTCACCAGGAGAGAATCAGAAAGAGCAGCCCAGGACCTTGTACGCTGGCGGGATGTTGTGGATGGCCTATGCACGAACGACGGACTTTGATTGATTGATTGATAGTCGCTTCTCCTATAGAACACAGTTGTAAACAGGTACTTGGCGAAACCAGGGAACAATTTCGGAGTCGACATGGAAACTACGAAGTTCGTGCTCTGTCTTCGGAACTTTCAGCAATGAAAGTAACTGAGCACATATGGGGGCGCTCTGGTTGCGGTGAGAGGGACTGAGCACCTATGTGAGCGCCCTGGTGCGGTGAGAGGGACTGAGCACCCTGATGCAATGAAAGGGACTGAGCACATATGTGAGCGCCCTGGTGCGGTGAGAGGAACTGAGCACCCTGATGCAATGAAAGGGACTGAACACATATGGGGGCGCTCAGGTGCAATGAAAGGGACTGAGCACATAAGTGAGCGTTCTGATGCTGTGATGTTGGTTCTATGAACCACCTTCCTTTATTCACATGGCACAATGCTCATACGTTATCTACTATCTGTCGTTGTATTCCGTCGTCTTCCAGTATTGTCCAGAGTTCATTGCTATCAACTCTATTAAAAGCTTTCTCCTGATCTACAAATGTTATATTTAAACGCGTGTCATTATTCTATTATTATTTCACTTAATTCCTTCAAGTTCAATAAGGTCATCAGAACATCCTGTAGCAGATCCCACTTTATGCACTGGGGCTATTCTTACTTAGAACATTATCACAATCATCCACATCATTCCTGACCACATACTGCAAATAATATAGCACACAGCAGATGGCATTTTTATTATATAATACTCATACCAGAAAAATGAGTAGTGAAATTACAAACACAATACAATACATATGATCTTAACTAAATATTCCTATAGTATATATATGTTGATATACATATTAAACTAAAACGGAAATTTTAAGCATTAGCTATTGATGGAATTCCCAACTACCAAAAGCCCAGTTCTATTGCCTACACACATCACACACACTTGTCTTTAACTGCATCCTCAACACACCTTATCAAAAACTACTCCTCACTCAAATCCCCTCAGGCGGGCTATCTGGACACACCTCGTTCACAATGTGTCCTGCTTACAACACACGTTCATATTATCTATTAATACGAAACTCACACGCCTATTTGAGCGATCATGTTCTATCACTAACATCCGTACAACAGTCTATCAATCGCTCCTCTATCTAAGTCGGTGAGCTAAACCAGACTCTTATCTACAGTCTCTCATTCGCTCTCCTCTCCATCCAGCCTCTCTCATCCAGCCTCTTGACTAGTCTTATACACACTCAAGCAGTATCAAAGCCGACCAATGGATCTCAGGGGGATGGCTCTATTCAGTCGTTATTGGAAAGAAATACTTTGCACACCTGTCACTCATCTATAGCATCAAGCTCTGCTACCATCCCGTTTGTCACTCATTCCCCCACCCCCCCCTACCCAAATCGGAACGCCAGTGGTCAGCTCCTACCTGTCCACATTCTTTGCCCCAACTCTGTTTTCCTTTGTTGAGACGGTGAGTGACCTAGGCACGCATTCAGATACCTTTGTTCTGAGTCGTCAACCACATCACCCCTGCCCTAAACTCTCTTGCTCCGGCGGGAACTGTTACAATCCCACTCCTTACAGAATCCAAAATGACCTTTACTCAGCTGAGGTCCAACAGTTTATTTTTTTCTCTTTTGTTCAAGAATTTTCGCTTTCAATTTTCCTGAATGTCTTAATAGCGATAGTATGAATCACAGTTACTATTTTCTGTTTCGTACCAGAATGGTATTGTTGTAGCGTGATGACGATCTTCTATCTTTGTATTCTCTCGAAACAAATATTCTCTCAAGCCACATCATCTCAGTCTTCTCAAAAACTAGAATTGATTCAATTGTTATGTCATTCATACATAATGGCTTGTTTCAGGGCTGTTCTTCATAGCTCTTAGATTTCTTTAATCATGTTCAAGATGAACCTCTTGTCTTGTGATAAACAATGGTTTTCCCTGAATCCCTATTGTGATGAAATGCTCTTGGAAGTAGACTTTACAGTGTTGTTGTTTCACGTGGTAGATACATATTGCGGATCTCGTTTTGTCATTAATGATCGAAGTAGGATATAAACTATCATCTCTTCACCTCATTGATCAGATATTGTTGTAGAAATATGTTGTGCTATTGCTGAATATGGATGTTAGTTATTCTCCATATTTCTTCCATGATTCTTCTTTCGCAATTTTGTTTATTCGTGTGGTGTTTCGTGTTGCTAATTGATAAGTAATATAATTTTCCTTTGTCTGAGACTTAACGTCTTTATACTAGTCAAGAAGACTCTGCAATCTGTTTACACTCAGTCTTTTATTTTTGCAATTTTTGGGTCTAAAAACTATGCGCATCAATCTATTCTTGAATGTATTAATCTACCATGCCACCACTATTTCCTGTGATAATGCATCATTTCAAACATTCACCATTCCCTGACTAAAAAAATAATTCCTAATATCTAATCTGGACCTTTCATTAATTAATTTGTAACTGTGCCCTCTGCTCTTGTAGGCTGTTCTATTTTGATAAAAACTTGTAATAATTGAATTTATCATTCTCATTGATTATATTAAAAATCGAGGTGACGGCGTGGCCTAGTGGTTAAGTGACACGGCTCATAACTAGAAGGTGCTGGGTTCGATCCCCATCATCACAGCACCGGCCGTTACCCCGGGGAAGCAAACCCTTAGAAAAAAAAATCAAAAAAATCAATTAAAAATCGGTAGTAAGTCATCTCGAATTTGTCTTTTTTTATAGACACTTTAGGCCGGTTTTTCTAGTTCTTTCCTCATTACTGTAATTGTGGAATACCACTATCAGTTTTGTCGCTCTTATTTGTATCCTTTCCAGCATGTTTATATCCCCTCTACGACAAGGACTCCACACCTGTACACCGTACTTTAATCTGGGTCTAACTAATGCTTTATACAGTGACTTTCACTTCGCTGCTCCCATGTTCAATATTTATTTTTATCGTACCTAACATTGCATTTGCCCTTTTCACTGCTACCTGGAAATAAGCCCTTACCTTACCTGTATGATCTATTATAACCTTTAGGTCCCTTTCCTTTTATATCATTCTAATATTATTCTCACCCATTCTGTAAATATGTTCCATATTGCATCTACCCACGTGGATCTGTACATTTATCTACATTAATTTCCAGTTGTCAGCTCATAGACCGTTTAAAAAATTTAAATCGGACCTCAATAAATCCACTTCTGCATTTGATGAGACTTCTACATAGTTCTGTGTCATCCGCAAATTTTGCCAACACGGATCCGATATCATTGTCCAAATCGTTATATATATATGTATGTATACCTTGTATATAAGTCTCAAGAATACAATTGGTCTAAAAAGTATAGCCCTGTAGCACCCCACTATTTTATCTCACACCACTCAGTATAATCCTTATTTATGCCCACATTCTGTCTTCTTTCCGTAAAGCAATGTTCAATCAATTTGGCAACTTCACGACCTATTCCCGCTGATTGTAATTTTCTAAATAATTTTTGTTGAGGTACTTTATCAAATTATTAGACCTTTACAAAATCTAGATAAATAACATCCAATGGCTCCGCCCCATCTATCATTTTAGCAGCCTCCCCCATGAATTCTAATATATTTGTTAAGCACGATTTCCCTTTAGTAAACCCATGCTGACTATTTCTGATTAGGTTAAACTTGTCTAAAGACATCACAATGTTTTCTCTGATTATTGGCTCTAACAATTTACAGACTATGCTCATTAAACTTGCAGGTCTATAATTTGCTGGATCAGATTTTTGACCTTTTTGAATAAGGGGACCGCTCTTGCATTTTGCCAATATCATGGAACAATGCCTTTTGCAAGTGATTGGGAACATAATACAGCTGATTGTTTTGCTAATAGGTATTTTATATCAAACATAGGGGACGACGTGGCCTAGTGGTTAAGTGGCACGGCTCCCAACCCGAAGGTGCTGGGTTCGATCCCCATCACAGCACCGGCCGTTATCCCGGGGAAGCAAACCCTTAGAAAATGCAGGAGGAAGCAGACCCTTACATAAAATGCTTGCTGAAGTCGGATGTACTGGGCCGACAGGCGCAAAATAAAAACCACAGTGCAACGAACACCCGCATCTTGATTTGGACATTTGTCCACTTTAAAACTTTCTAATTTAAAAAAAAATTACAATTTTCTTCAAAATGCAGATTGATTTTAATACCACTGTATCCACGTCTCTTCAGTACATATATATAGGTCCTGGGATCTTGGAGCGGTCTTCTTTTGTGTAGACTGTACAAAAGTACTGACTGGGTAGGTTAGCTGCATCCATATTCTCACTTAATATTTTTCCTGTGCTATTTAAGAGAAGGCCTGTTTATCTCTCTGTTTCTCTGTTTATTTTTAACATAAGAAAAGAAGATTTGGCTTTAAGCATTGATATCATGATCACATTTCTTTTCGAAGTCTATTTTTGTTGCTTTATTCACTTTCTGAACTATGTTTTACTTGTCCAAATATTTGTCTCTTTTGATTTACCTGTCTCTATTTATATTTTCATGCTTTATTTTTTAAGTCTTCTGCAATTAACAGCATATCTAGTTATCCATTTTTTACGCTTTGGGTTTACCGCCCTACATGGAACACATTTCTCTTTTAGCTTTTATAGAACTTTAACAATTTTCCCACTCTCGTTCAACAAGTGTTTCACCGACAATATTTTTTCAGCTTGCTGCTTCTTTCATTTTCTTAACGTCTGTCTTTGAGTAGTCATATGTTAGTGTACTTATGTTTTCTTCCTTTCTTGCTATAAGATCTCAACTTCAGCTGCGTTTTGTAAAATTTGTTTTCAGTCTGAACTTAAGCATTCCACAAATCTATGTATTTTTATTTTTGCCTTGTCTTAAGTTGTGTGTTTCCCATTTCTTGTTATGTGTGTCAGTCTTGTGATAGAGGCACATTTTGCCTCTAGGGGTAGTTTATCGTGTTATATATTGTATTTGAGAAAAGTTAATAATGATGGTAACACAACTATTTTAGACGCGAATGAACACATTAGCGTGCTATTTATTACTGGATTATTGGACGCCCCGTTCTTCAGCAGCGATTACCTGTTGCTGGTCCCAACTTCTTGTCCAACGGGCTCTGTCTTGGGCCACGGTGGACCAGTGGATAATGAGTCGCCCATCTGTTGCGGGAATGTTGTTGCGGCATGCACATAAGTCAGGCCAGCGCGTTGGTAGTCATCCCCGTGGTCGCATTTTGTCTCTTCTGTACCGTATTGCTGTCGTTGTGCGACATCGAAAGTCTGTTCTTTGCAGTAACTGCCCGCTCAGCGATGTTTGAGCCGGTCTGCATAAATAAACGCATCTTCCAGCTGGGATAATTGACGTTTGTCAGAGTTATGTAGACCTTTTGTACGCTGTCTATGAGACATGAGGCCGACCAAGCATATCTCGGGAGAAGCTTTGATGACTGTTTAAACTTGATCTACTTCGTGAGTGACGACCATGTTCCCGCACCCTATTACTTTGCAGTTAGTTATGTGGAGATAAAGAGAGAGGAGTGCATGCTCTGGTCATGGATGTTATCCAGTACAGGCGTTAACAAAGAGAAAGCTGCTCAACCTTCACGCCATACTATTTATTAGCAAATATTCATAACAGAATGTACACGCGTTAAAACATACGGCATCTGGAAACATCAAAAATTAATTTGAGACTGGCTTTGAAACATAAATCTGGACATACTTGAACATGACGTAATTAAAAAAATCAAAAGATCATTGTTTTCGCCTGGTTCAAATTAAACAATTCTAATTGTAATGATTTAACTGATTTTGTATGCATTGTTAGCCGTACTGCAGACTTACTGAACATCGAATTGAAATAATAAACGATCCACCTGTTGACTAACCACAGCTAATCGATGACCTTCTATAGTTAACCATGGTTAGTCCATGGCCATGGTATATGTCTGTTTTAAGAGTTGAGGAAAAATGATAATATTCCACCTCAGAATAGAACAATATTGGAGGTTTCCAACAAGAATTTAATGGCGCTTTCAAACATTACAGAAAAGCTTTCGGAAAAATCAACAGGCATACACATCAAGGAGTGCTGACATAGTATAGAATCAATAAATGACCCTGAATTAAAGTATGGAGGACAGTTTGTAAATAGTAAAGAATTACTCTTTTAAAACGATAAAGTGTAGACACTGTGTCTGAAGCCCTAAACACCATGATGATAGTTTCGAAGACCCAAAGTGCTGAATGCCACTTTGACGTTCATCACTTTTAATGCGGTGTGCGCAGTTGACCGAGTTTGAGGTATTTGTTTTCTTTATTTTATAAGCATTTCGATTACCTAACAGGATCCTGTTCTTTAAATATAACGCTCTTCGCTTGTGTGATACCGGGGCCTGAGAGTTGTGCACAGAATAGTAACACTGCGACCTGCCAGGCAAGTGATAAAAGACGAATGGGGATAGTTGGGACTCTATCTTGCAGCAACTATAGGCCAAAATAACAAATAAAAAGAGTTTCACCGCATTCACATGGTAGAGAAGGAGCTATAGACAAATGATGCTTTGGGCACGGGGCTGGCTACCCTGTCTTATAGAAACTACAGACCATAACATAAATTTAGAGAAAATCTATATATCGACATGGCAGAGGAGGGTTTACAGACAGGGGTTGGCTGGACATGGGGACCGTCACCCCATCCTATTGAAGCTTTAGACCCGAAGAAAAAGTCAAGAAACCTCTGCATAGAAGAGACAGTACACACCCATTATAAAATAGACATTTACACCCCATGATAGAAGATATCTATACACTCCATTGTAAAATAGACTTAACACTCCATGATAGAAGATATCTATACACTCCATTGTAAAATAGACTTGTACACTCCATTGTAAAATAGACTTGTATACTCCATGATAGAAGATATCTATACACTCCATTGTAAAATAGACTTGTATACTCCATGATAGAATAGACATGTAAACCCCATAATAGAAGATTCCTATACACTCCATTGTAAAATAGACTTGTATACTCCATGATAGAATAGACATGTACACCCCATGATAGAAGATATCTATACACTCCATTGTAAAATAGACTTGTACACTCCATTGTAAAATAGACTTGTACACTCCATTGTAAAATAGATTTGTACACTCCATGATAGAAGATATCTATACACTCCATTGTAAAATAGACTTGTACACTCCATTGTAAAATAGACTTGTATACTCCATGATAGAAGATATCTATACACTCCATTGTAAAATAGACTTGTTTACTCCATGATAGAATAGACATGTACACCCCATAATAGAAGATTCCTATACACTCCATTGTAAAATAGACTTGTATACTCCATGATAGAATAGACATGTACACCCCATGATAGAAGATATCTATACACTCCATTGTAAAATAGACTTGTACACTCCATGATAGAGTATACATGTACACCCCATGATAGAAGATATCTATACACTCTATTGTAAAATAGACTTAATACTCCATGATAGAAGATATCTATACACTCCATTGTAAAATAGACTTGTACACTCCATTGTAAAATAGACTTGTATACTCCATGATAGAAGATATCTATACACTCCATTGTAAAATAGACTTGTATACTCCATGATAGAATAGACATGTACACCCTATAATAGAAGATTCCTATACACTCCATTGTAAAATAGACTTGTATACTCCATGATAGAATAAACATGTACACCCCATGATAGAAGATATCTATACACTCCATTGTAAAATAGACTTGTACACTCCATTGTAAAATAGACTTGTACACTCCATTGTAAAATAGACTTGTACACTCCATGATAGAAGATATCTATACACTCCATTGTAAAATAGACTTGTACACTCCATGATAGAATAGACATGTACACACCATGATAGAAGATATCTATACACTCCATTGTAAAATAGACTTGTACACTCCATGATAGAATAGACATGTACACCCCATGATAGAAGATTCCTATACACTCCATTGTAAAATAGACTTGTACACTCCATGATAGAATATTCATGTATACCCCATGATAGAAGATACCTATACACTCCATTGTAAAATAGACTTGTACACTCCATGATAGAATAGACATGTACACTTCAGGATAGTAGATAGCTCTACAGTCTATGACAGAAGAGATAGATCTCAACAGCTTATAATAGTGGAGACCTCTACAGCTCATGATAACATATTTCTACATCACATCATAGAAAAAAATAGGCTGTCAGTTTCAGAAGGATATTATTTCCTTCTATTCGATAACCCCTATTTTGTTACGACGGTCCCACCTTTCCATTAACTTGTTGCACTTGTTTAACGTTGATATTTCTTTCTGAAAATTACATTTCACTCATGTGGTGCTCGTCTTGAAGATAGTATTACCCCTGTAACCGTCTACGCGTATCGTAAAATGCGACTAAAGAATATTGCCACATCATCATATAAAACCGTTGCTATTAAAACCGACCCTGTAAATACTAGAAGCAAGTATCATGTGAAAGAGGCCAGATGCAGTTGTGGCCCTATGCTTCAGTTGGAGCGGAAAGACAAATCGCCACCGCCATCAATTTTACATTTAGTTGAGGTTTGACTTTTCTTTTGACCATTGTTATTGTTTTGACAATATGTGCTTGTAGTCATATACTTAGACGGTATGTGCTTGTAGTCCTATACTTAGACAATGTGCGATAGAGGTCCTATACTTAGACACAGTGTGGTTGAAGTGCTATACTTAGATAATGTGTGGTTGAAGTCCTATACTTAGACACTGTTTGGTTGAAGTCCTATACTTAGATAATGTGTGGTTGTAGTCCTATACTTAGACAATGTGTGGTTGTAGTCCTATACTTAGATAATGTGTGGTTGTAGTCTTGTACTTAGACAATGCGTGTGTGTAGTCCTATACTTAGACAATGCATGTATTTAGTACTTTGCCTAATGGACAATTTTTGTTCGATCAACCGTTAACAATCATTCTTAGGTTCTGTGACTTCACGTACAATAAAATAAAGCAGCGAGTTTGAGACGTTTTTGTTTGCTGCCGTTTTATGGGATATTCAAATCAATCAGAGAACCACTGGCATGAACACGTGACGGTTGTCATAGTATGTGTAGAAAAGAACAAGCTGTTGTACTGCGCTTCAGAACCGGATACAATCGACACCGCAGGCACGTGAACACTCAATTAAAGATTGACAACTCTGCAACGTATACAAAGACAAGCACTCCAGACCGCAGAGCACATATTACGGAACTGCCCCGAATAAACAGAGGCCAACCCACAAGCATTGAGAAACAACACTGAAAGAAAAATGTTATAGATCAGTTTGTAAACTGCTAAAGATAGTGAAGTTTATACAAATTAAAACATTTCAGAAATATGCATTATATTTTCAAGTGAGCGAAAGAAAATGAAGAAGAAGAACATTAAAAAAAAACAAGAGGAGGAAGTTACTGTTTGAATTGTTGACGGGGATCAAGACGCCGAGCAGCGCATGAGCTGCAGTGGTCAGCGACCCATAGCTGACTGCTAGCGTCAGGGCCAGCGAACCAGAGCTGCCAGACCCTTCTACACCTCCACGCGGTGATCCTAGATAACAGGCTACAGCAGGGCAGACTGGCTAAGGAGAAGGGATCGACGAGGGAATGCTAACCCGGTACTCCAAAAATGCTTGCTGAAGTCGGATGTGTTGGACCGAAAGGTGCAAATATCGCAGTCAAGCTGTAAACTACGACACAACGCATTCCGTTCTCTGGACTACATTCTGCTACTTAAGCACTTTCAGGGTTTGGTAGCGGGAGATTGAGAACGAACGAAGAAGAAGAAGAAGAAGAATTGTTGACGTACAATCAAGGTTAAAATGCACTATTTCATAAGAACAGTAACAAAAGTGAAGCGACATGTCTACCTAAATAGCATATACACTATGTTGCGACTACTGGAACAAACGTATTATATTCTTAAGCTTGAAAAATTTTACAGTGTGTCCCAGTTACTGATAAAAACTTCCAGGATAGATTATGTATATATATATATATACTAATAATTATAATAATGATTGTGCTTTCAGTGTCAAAATTGGACATTGACATGCAAAGATAAAAGAAACATTGTAACAACAGAGATGAAATGCCAACGCAGAATGCTAGGAGTAGCAAAAATGGAAAGAATAAGAATCGAAGATATTCGGAAGCAAGTAAGTAAAACACCAGTGCTAGATCTTATCAAGAGACAACAAACCAAATGTTTCTGCCACATAACGCGACAAACACCAAATAGTATCCCTCCGAAAGCAATGCTATACAGATACAACGGATACAAAGCCAATGGTCGACACCACACAAAAGATGGATAGCAGAAATAACAGAAGCAGTGAAGCTCCCCGTGTACGAAGCATAAAATAAGGCCCGGTCAAGAAACCTCTTCAGCACCTGACGCTGAAAGGCACAAGCAGGATAAAAGCGACAATAATAATAATAATAATAACAATAATAAAAAATAATAGTAATAATAGTAGTAATCACAACTTGAAAACAACACAAATGTAAAAATAAACAAAAAATTATCAACCAAGTAATGAAACATAATTACACATAATATGCAAAATCATCACACACAAAAGTTGTCATTCATGCCAGCAAGCTCTACATTTATCAAGTAGGGACAATTGAAACCGCACAAAAATAATTACAGAGAATAATGAGGTGAACAAAAATCATTTTGCAACCAGATAAACGATATCGGAACACACAGTGGGTACGAAAACCTACCTGGAGGCAGGATATATTTCCAGAGGTGGTAGAAAATATACCAGGTATTGGAAACAAAAACTGCCAGACTGAAAAAGAAAGGAGAGATACTACCCTAAGCTTCATATCGAAAAGCTACCCAAGCATGGACTGGACCCATGCATACACCGACGGTTCTGTAACAAACAATACACAGAACGGAGGGGCAGGAGCATTCCTGAACCTACCAAATGGCAAACAAATAACACTGTCACTCGCTACTGGTAAGTACACAAGCAATTTCAGAGCGGAGGCAGAGGCACTGAGGGCCGCAGTGGAAGAAATGGTGTCACACAATGAAAATGAAAGTTATATAGTCCTGCTTACAGATGCTCTCGCCGTAGTCACAGCGCTAAAAAGCCAGAAAAACACTGAGCTTAATGACTTAAGAGCAGTACTCTGCAAACTGTGCTAGCAGTCCGCACCAAAAAGGGTAGTGGTACAGTGGGTTCCATCACACTGCAACATCCAAGGCAACGAGGAGACAGACAGACTGGTAAAAGAAGGTGCAAGACTACCACAAACAGATACTAGTATGACGTACGAAAAGTCAAAGCGGCTTATCAAAGCCAGATACATGACCAAATGGGAAACCGAACATACTGGTTACACCAAAACGATGCCTATTACCAGTTGAACCGAAGAGAGCAGGTCGTTGTCTTCAGACTTCGCACTGGCCACAATAGACTGAGGTACCACCTATTCAACAAATTGAAGATAGGTGGTACCGACGAATGCCCGTGCGGTACTGGTAAAATGACCGCTGAACATCTGCTGCAGAACTGCCCGACATACGAGGATCAGAGAGAGCAGATGTGGCCATCACCAGTGGAACTGCAAGACAAGCTCAATGGCAGTGGCGACAGCCTCAGGATGACCGCCGCTTTTTTCGAAAAAATAATGGTTACTGTCTGACTGCGTACGAAGAAGAAGAAGAAGGAACACACAGTGGAATGAGTAGGACAAGCCAGAAAACTTGGATGTAAATGGTTGAAAGGGACGCATGTCTGATGGAGCAGCTCAAAAACTAGGCTCAAAATCGGACTCAAGGAGAGCGCCAGAAACGAGAAGGAATACACTAAATTATCAACACATTTCAAACGCAAAAAAAAAAAAAAATTTTTTTAAATTAAAAAAAAAAAGGAAATGATGTCGAATGCAGAATTAGCAGCCTTGGTAAAGACATTTCCACTGAACCTGACAAGCAAAAAATAAATATTAATTGAATAGCAATTTAAAATAAAACTTGTACAAATAACTACTGTTTAATTAAAGGTTTGCCTTTCTGGATTCTACTGGTCTTTTCGACTCCAGTTCATAGTCCTTTTCGCGATATCAGGACGTATTGGCCAATGCATGGATGCTTGTGTATATCTGTCTGTAACGTGAACATATTGGCCAGGTTATGGATGCGTGTGTATATATGTTGGTAACGTGAACATATTGGCCAGTGTATGGAGGCGTGTGTAAATCTGTTTGTAACGTGAACATATTGGCCAGTGTATGGATGCTTGTGTATATCTGTTTGTAACGTGAACATATTGGCCAGTGTATGGATGCTTGTGTATATCTGTTTGTAACGTGAACATATTGGCCAGTGTATGGAGGCGTGTGTATATCTGTTTGTAACGTGAACATATTAGCCAATGTATGGATGCTTGTGTATATCTGTTTGTAACGTGAACATATTGGCCAGTGTATGGATGCGTGTTGTATTACAGTAGTTCTGTCAATCGTTTATGCAGTCTGAGAAGTCGTTATGACGAGAAAAATCAAATACATGCCCAATTTCTTTTTTTTTTTTTTTCGTTATCCTTATTTCTCTAATCCCTAAGGCTGTGCACTGTGGTTTTTATTTTGCGCCTGTCGACCCAGTGCATCCGACTTCAGCATGCATTTTGTGTAAGGGTCTGCTTCCTCCTGCATTTTCTAAGGGTTTGCTTCCCCGGGGTAACGGCCGGTGCTGTGATGGGGATCGAACCCAGCACCTTCGAGTTGTGAGCCGTGCCACTTAACCACTAGGCCACGCCGTCCCCCATGCCCAATTGAAGATAGCACGAAGTTATTTAAAAACCGTTATGTTGTTGAATCCCCATAATGAGTATGTTTACTGAAATGAACGTTACGTGACGCTTATTAGAGCTAGGTACATGACCAAATGGGAAACCGAACATACTGGCTACACCAAACACGATGCAGATTACTAGTTGAACAGAAGAGAGCAGGTCGTGGTCTTCAGACTTCGCACTGGCCACAATAGACTGAGGTACCACCTATTCAACAAATTGAAGATAGGTGGCACTGACGAATGCCCATGTGGTACCGATAAAATGATCGCTGAGCATCTGCTGCAAAACTGCCCGACATACGAGGACCAGAGAGAGCAGATATGTCCATCACCAGTGGCAACACTAGACAAGCTCTATGGCAGTGTCGACAGCCTCAGGATGACCGCTGCTTTTTTCGAAAAAATTAAGGTTGATGTCTGACTGCGTACGATGAAGAAGAAGAAGAAGAACGTTACGTGACGAACTGTAGTAGATTTCCTCATATCCCTACCGTGCTGAAAAAGGTGGACCGTGGTCCTCCTGGCAGTTGTGCTATGCTTGGCTTCATCTGCGTGAGTCTAACTACTCCGATCACATCGACCAACGTCAAATTGTCCAGCTTTCCTTAATTCGTTCAATGTTCTGACATTCTAGGTTTTATGTTTTTGGTCCCTCCTTCCAGTTTTTAGGTGGACAATATTGAAATGAGAATTTCGAAATAAAATCAAAAACAACTTCAGTTTTGTCGCACCCACACACATGGTGCGCACTTGTCCTCTAGGGCAGAGGAGCGCATCCCAATATCATGATGTCGTTTGTGATACTGAAAAGATATTAATGGGTTATCAAATTGTAAAAATTGTATCTTGAAACCCGGAAATCAAACACACAAACACACACATGCAACTACAAACACGCACAAATACACACACACAAGCAAACATACAAACACACGCAATCACACACACAAACACACACCCGCAAGCTTACAACATACACACAAACAAACACACACATACACATACAAACACACACAAAAACATACACAAGCAAGCACACACATACACACAGACAAACACACAAACAATTATAAACACACACAAACACGCGAACACACAACATCCACAAACATACACACTCACGCATTCAAAATACACCGACAAACGTACACAAAAACACCAACAAACACACAAGCAAACACAAACAAACACACATATTCACACAAACAGACAAGCACAAACATTTACAAAGACACACACACATACACATAAACATATTTATGTACACACAGAAACGCACAAACACGCTCAGACACAAACATAACGCACATGCAAACACACATATGCAGGCATACAACACACACACACAAACACAGACACACAAGCACACACAAGCACACACATGTACACAAACAAACACAGACAAACAATTACAAACAAATACAAACACACACAAACAAACAACTTATAAACAGACACACACGCAAGTATACAACATACACACAAACACGCACACGCACAGACACATACACACACATACATACATACACAAACACACACACAGAACCATATACAAACACACACACACACACATAAACCCACATATGCAAACACACACAAACACAAGCACACACAAAACACACACACACACACAAACACACAAACACACAAATGAACACAAACACAGACCCAGACATACACACATATGAACACCTGAACATATGTAAAAAGCGCATTCACAAATACACACACAACCATTGTGAATTACTGCATTAGAGGAGCAAAGTTGAGAAATAATAAAAATGATGACTCCAGGTTCTGAAGCACTGTGTACTCAAGTTTTCAATAGATCGTTACAGCACTTGATAATATTTCCTGCACTGTGTACTCAAGTTTTCAATAGATCGTTACAGCACTTGATAAGATTTTCTGCACTGTGTACTCAAGTTTTCAATAGATCGTAACAGCACTTGATAAGATTTCCTGCACTGTGTACTCATGTTTTCAATAGAGCGTTGCATTACTTGATAAGATTTCCTGCACTGCGCACTCAAGTTTTCAATAGAGCGTTGCATTACTTGATAAGATTTCCTGTACTGTGCACTCAAGTTTTCAATAGAGCGTTGCATTACTTGATAAGATTACCTGCACTGTGCACTCAAGTTTTCAATAGAGCGTTGCATTACTTGATAAGATTTCCTGCACTGTGTACTCAAGTTTTCAATAGAGCGTTGCATTACTTGATAAGATTACCTGCACTGTGCACTCAAGTTTTCATTAGAGCGTTGCATTACTTGATAAGATTTCCTGCACTGTGCACTCAAGTTTTCAATAGAGCGTTGCATTACTTGATAAGATTTCCTGCACTGTGCACTCAAGTTTTCAATAGAGCGTTGCATTACTTGATAAGATTTCCTGTACTGTGCACTCAAGTTTTCAATAGATCGTTGCATTACTTGATAAGCTCATCAGCACGCTCGGGATGTAAGGAAAACGTCTTCAATCCGCCACTTAACGTTCTTTTCAGGGCGTACACAAAAATTAAACTTACTTATTGGGGACATTAAACAACAACAAAAACCTATTATAATTTTCATGTGCGCTTGGAAAATAGAAATCGGAAAGATTAATTTGATTATCGAATCATCAAAAAGCTTGTTACTAAATAACATTCAAAAATAATTTAGAATATATCTGCTGAATATTTGTTAATTTATTAATATATTTTGTTGGGAAAGTGTTCCTGTAAATAAGATGCTCAACATCAAGCGACATAATAAGAAAGATTATCTACAGGACAGAAAATGTATTGATCAAGTCAGGAAGGATAGATTTAATACACTTAAATTGACCCTAAGAAATGCAATATGAGGAATCCCAAAAACAAAGCTCAGAATCTGAAAAACAATAAACATGTCAGCTAGTCGATATCAAAGAAAACAGGAGAAGACATGAAGTTTTTGAACGACGGGGATAAAGTGTAAGTGTGTTTAACTGCAGCTGTACACAATCTACGTGTACATAATGTATGTGTAAGACAGTCTATGGCCTGAAAACATTACTTTATTTTCAAATGTCAGTCTTTCTGCAGGAGCATTTACGCGGCTGCTAGAAGAAAAAAACGAGCATAAGAAATGCCAGAAGACATGAGCAATTATTTCAAGGACTACTGCCAATTATTCAGACACTTCTGGCTAGAAGTTGGCGGAAGCGCGAGATCTCTCATCTGAAACATCACTGTGGCTAGGGAAATGCCAGCTTATGAAATCTCACTGCGATCAATTCTCTAAACTCCAGGAGACCAAACCAGCAGACGCCAACATTTTTGAGCGATACCTTTTTTAGTTTTACTTCCGTTCCGCTGGACATACTCTAGCCACGCCTTCTTTAGTATTTAGAGATGACCTTGCTCTAGCACACACACACGATTTCAGCTTGTTTTAAAATTGCGTTCGGCGTTGTAGTGGACACTAAATGCACATCAGAAAGTGTTACAAGAGAACTTATTGAGATGCAGTGCACTGATCTCCCATGTTTTGTGAAGTACATTTTCCATCCCTCGGTGATTTTCAAATGGTGTTACAGTTAAAATGCCACTGTGTTTCATATTGTTATATTATATTTCCGTATTATATTTCCGTATTATATTTCCGTATTATATTTGGAAGGGAATAGGGATTGCATGAACAATATGAAAATATAAATTATATAAATATATCTCCATTTGTAAAATAGTATAGAAGTAAGAAACATGCAACGGAAACAACAACTGCACGAAAAACCAATCAATACGTCATGTTTTTACCCAATATAAACTGCAATTCCATATGTTTTGTCGTTTGCTACACACTTGTTTCGAAACTTCATCTATTTATGAAATTATCTAACGTAGACCTAAGATGGCAGTGGTCTAGGACATGACAATTTTGAGAATCATTGTTACCTAATGTAGGAACGCCCACTCTATCATTTTAGGAGGGTAACATTTAAAGTAAAAAAATGTCAGGTATCACCTGCTTCATGTTAGTTTATTCATAGCCAAACACCGGAAGAATATATCTACTTTCGTTTCCGACTCATATAAAACGTCCATCATGTAGAAAACGAAACCAAATGTATGTTTATTGTCTACATAATCAAACATTTAATGTTTACTTAATTCGACAACGCCCACATTTATAAAGAATAGACGTCTCTATCACAATAATTCAGATTGACTAGAAACATCATCACAAGAGCTCAAATGAAGTGTACAGTTACATTTTAAGAAATAACTTCAAAGAAACAGCGCTTTTGTGCAGAAAAAAATAGCAGATCGATTCGAGCAGATTCGCTATCGATAATATAATTTAATGTCTTTAAAAGGTAGCAAATAATTTTTCAACAGAAACTGCTTCATTTTACCGTTTTTATATAAAACAAAACTAAAGAATCAACTTACATTTCTGAAGTATCTAAAAAGTCCGACGTAACGCAACAAATTTTTTTACATGTATCATAAAAAAATACCATTTTAAAGTCACCGGCCGCCCATCCTGAACAACAGAAGAAACCGGTGAACTTATGTCCTGAATAAAAAAATCGCCATTTTACGGGAGTTTTACTGGAACATCTAGTTTTACTAAAGCTGTTTAGAAAATATTTCCATCTAGCTCGAGCTTACGTAAACTTTGTAGCTGAAATGAAAACAAATTACATTGTTGTTCGGCAATATAAAACTCAAATTAATCTCAGGGCCACTTACTAAATTTCATCATATTAAACGTCCTTCTGCGATCGTTGTTCATTTAGACTGGGAATTCTTCAATACATTTTCCAGGATCTCAATACCGCTTTACAGTTTCTCGTTGCAGAGAGTTGCCGCGGGCCACAACCTTCTCATCTATGTGTGCTGGGGGCAGTCTTGAAGTTTATGTCCTACTTGTGGTGGGCCCCGGCACTCTTCGCATTTGGGGGGCGGGGGGGGGGGTCTTCGCAGACAGAGGACCACATCTTGAATCATTTGTCCCACTTGGAATACTTGGAATCCTGGTATTCAAACAGGCATGTTTAATGTCTGTTGCCAGATAGCCGGAAGGCTTCGGCTATTCGTAGGATGTAGTTTAGAACTTCCTGTGGCTTACTTGGCCTGGGAGAAGGTATAGCTAACGTGTGTAGATTTTTAACTAGAATTTTTGAATGTAGTCCGGGCAGCGGCTGCTATGCCCATTTTTTCGATTTATAATTGATAAAAGATTATTAACGTGCTCGACACTGAACACGGGAGTCCGACCTCACTGCCCAGAGATCAAGGAAACGTTTAACAGAAGATCCACGTGAAAAAATCCCGGTTTCCACCGTAATTCGGATCCGCGACTTCCGGCACCCGAGTCGGACAACTTACCTCGAGTCGAGACCACTGAGCCCCCATTTGTTCCACTCTGCAGGAGATCAAGCCCCTTGTTACGCCCTCTCTGGACAAAGCTTTTTGCAGGTTTTAGTTCGAGTTTGTCCTTCCTAGCATTTGATTGTTGACATCGTTCCTGAAAGGCAGCAGATTGTCTATTCATGCTAGGGGTTATTGCCCTTAGACGTCCTGCCCTACCCGGTTCTCGAATTCCATCTGCTCGGACTTTGCGTAGAGTTTTCCTCTGCTCGGTGGTCTGTCTTTCTTGAGTCTTGGGCGCCAAAAAAGAGGGGGGGGGGCGGTTTAGCGTTTGCCTTATTTCTCTAATCCCCAAGGCGTTGTGCGCTGCGCTGCATTGTAGTTTTTATTTTGCGCCTGTCGGCCTAGTGCATCCGACTTCAGCATGCAATTTATGTAAGGGTCCGCTTCCTCCTGCATTTTCTAAGGGTTTGCTTCCCCGGGGTAACGGCCGGTGCTGTGATGGGGATCGAACCCAGCACCTTCTGGTTGTGAGCCGTGTCACTTAACCGCTAGCCCACGCCGTACCCGGGGGAGGGGGGGGGGGCTTAAATATTGATAAAATCATAAATCAATAACATTTAATCACATAGCTCTTCAAACCTTTGTACGTAAAGTTTCAAATTATGGGAGCAATTTTTGGTTAATTTGACGCACCCTTCTTTCTTAAATTCAGACACGCCGCTACTAACATTAAAAATAAATCCCTCCTACTGACCGTTCCAAAAGGCCTCAGAGATGTTCAATAGGGTTGAAATCAGGGGAGAGTGCTGGCTGGTTAATCCCGGTGACAGCTAGCTACTGGAGGAAGTCGTTAACCAGACGAGCTCTGCGAGGAAGCAAATGGCTATTTTTCAGCACAGCACCTTGTGTTGTCAGTGCAAGAGGCTGAAGAATATCCTCTCTATAGATAATGTGTATCAGGTTACATTATATTATTCGAGGTACTTGTGCGTTAGTTCACCCACGGATTATAATAGGTCAAATTTAGTGGAATGTAGCCACACGAAGCACCATACTTTTCAGTTCGCGTGTCTTCAATTCGCGCGGTATACCTATGTCCATGTCATTCTTAGATCTAACACCGTACGTGGAAGATGGATTTATTGCAGTTGTCACACTTGACACGCAAGAAAATAAATTGTTTGCAATTTTTGCAGGAAAGACGAATTATGATATTAAAAATCATGTTATGACTTTGTCTCTCACAGTTCGCCAAGATCGTTAGAGAAGTCGCACATGTCAGCAGGACATTCCATTTCATTCTGGCACATGATTATAGGGCACCTAACCC
The DNA here is from genome assembly GCA_036924085.1 of Ariolimax columbianus. Taxonomy (NCBI): domain Eukaryota; kingdom Metazoa; phylum Mollusca; class Gastropoda; order Stylommatophora; family Arionidae; genus Ariolimax; species Ariolimax columbianus. The sequence continues at coordinate 41,865,148 of JAVGWX010000004.1, read as the reverse complement.
TAACCCTAACCAAAACGGAACACACCGACACATGATAGATTCCTACATGTGTGAGTTTCTGTGGCGACATCAGAATAAAGTCCGTCAGTTAGACCAGTTCGACAATATTCTGCAGGACATCACATAATTTTGGCCTCCTGTAGCTAGACACTTATAATTATTTTTGTATGTAAACCCGTGTGGTCATTGAATGGTATGAAATTTCAGAATGGGTGAAATAATGCACAAGAACCGATTATTCCTCCAGCAACAACATGTCACCAGGATCGATTGGCCAATACTTAGGGCTGATCTCAAGCATATTTAGCATTGCTGGGATGTCTTGTTTAGATTTAGAAGATATATATATATATATATATATATATCGAGAGAGAGAGAGAGAGAGAGAGAGAGAGAGAGAGAGAGAGAGAGAGAGAGAGGCATCTTTATTTCAGCAGCTGCATGATCGAATTTTAAAAACAAGAGTATGTAAAATTAACCAGCAATTGCTCCGATTTAAGTTCGTTGTTAAAAATTCAACTGTCCCATTATGATGTCCAAATTATTGAAAAACAATTTCATTAAATATTTGTGGTCTCTGATTTCTTGTTTTTAACGTGGTGAGGTTTGGTCAGTGTCTGTGAATTATTTCGAGTAGTTCCCCTAAAATGTGAACAACTCTTCTAAGATATGAACTACACAAAGAGCAAGAACTAACATGTCTGATGTAAATTTAGTTGACATTCTACAGAATTAAAATCCAGTTTATCCAGTTTGTCATCTTATCCTCTCCTTCTTCTTCTCCTCCTCCTCCTTCTTCTTCGTCTTCTTCTTCTTTTTCTACTTCATCTTTTTTGTTCCCACTACAAAGTCCTGAAAACTGTTATACAAGTAGCAGGAAGTAGTCCGTAGAAAGGAAAACTTCGTGTTGTAATTTATAGCTTGATTGCGATATTTGCATATTTCAGTCCTACCCATCCGACTTCACCAGGCATTTTAAAAAATACCAGGTTAACCTTACCTCTTCGATCTCTTCTACTAAGCGCCTACTGTGTTACATCCTGTTATCCAGGATCACCGCGTCTAGATGAAGAAGGATCTTGGCAGCTCTGTTTCGCTGATCCTGACGCTAGCAGTCAGCTTTGGGTCGCTAACCGATGCCAGTCAATGCACTGCTCCAGCATCTTGATCCAGATAAACAGTATCAAACCACACACTATTTTATCTTTTTTTGGACCTGGTGGTATAAATGAATATTAATTGAAATAAACAGTAGAAATAGCTCATTACGTTTCCAATTATTACCTTAACTGATTTGATATAGAGGAATGTGACTCGTCGCTCACATGTTAGTACGTAGCCTTTGGCCCTCCCCCAGAGATGGGTGCAAACTCCTGCCAACCTCTATCTTTGCCACAAAATTGTGGGGATTCTTCTATATTTTTATGGATTTTTTAAAGACTTTTTTTGACTGACTTAAATGTTTGACAAACTTATTTTATTCAGCAGAAAACTCTTATTGCGATATCAATGTGAAAATTTGACGACAAAAACCGAGCTAAATATAGATTTAAAAAAAACAAACATGTTATTTAATTGTCAAGTGGTTTCGAGCGCAAACTTTGAGACAAGCAGATACAATCATGGAACATGTCATGTTCTCCTCCCTGCTGATTGCTGAAATTGAAGACACAATTGCTCCGGGACTACGGTGGAACAACCAAACAGAGAAAATGTACAGTTTGGTTTGAATTCGTCAACATTGCATTGATTAAAGAAAGAATTTCCAGACAAGTCACGAACGCCGTGGGGAAAGCAAGATTATGATGTTTGAGGTTATTTTGATGCAGAACGTGCCAACAATCGACAAGAATAGCGAAGATAGAATTAAGTTAATTGGTCGAAGATGTAGAATGGATATCTGTGATATTTGCATACATTATGTGAATCTCTGGTGACAGATAAGAAAAATGAAAAAGGTAGCAATGAAGTTTTACACGAGAACATTTCTAGGTGTGAAAAGGCGTTTCGATTTATTGATGTTCTCATCAATGAAATAAAAACAGCACAAATGGAAACATTTACCGTATTGCCATCTTTCAGTGCTGTTATTGCAAACTTTCAGATTATTCATTCATTCATTCATTCATCCATTCACTGTTTAAGGCCGACAGTCTGGTCACAGAATATTTGTAATTAGCTGTGGATGTTATATAGGTGTTTCTTTAACGTAATTTGTTGCTTTTTATTTGTAATTGTTTATTTGTCCTGCACCTGATAAAGACCTTTCCAAGTGTAAACCAGTATATGTTTAATCTAAATCTTGATTAAAAGTGCATTGGTGTTCAGATGGATTTTGTATTCAGCATTACGTTAGTCGATTACATATTTTACTTACACAAATCAAGGAAATCGTAATCTTCTGAAGTATAAGATAACTAGGTAGGGTTGTAACTGGGGCTGCCAATAGCATCACGTGCAGCAAGGTGTAACACAACTATAGTAATAGTTACGTACTTGGATGAAAGTTTCTGACCAGGGGGTCAAATGCAGTGCCGGGATCAAGATGCTGAGCAGCGCTTGGGCTGCAGTGGTCAGCGACTCATAGCTGACTGCTAACGTCAGGGCCAGCGAACCAGAGCTGCCAAGACCCTTCTACACCTCCACGCGGTGATCCTGGATAACAGGCTGCAGCAAGGCAGACTGGCTAAGGAGAAGGGATCGAAGAGGGAATGCTAATCCGGTACTCAAAAAATGCTTGCTGAAGTCGGATGTGTTGGACCGAAAGGTTCAAATATCGCAGTCAAGCTGTAAACTACAAAACAACACATTCCGTTCTCTGGACTACATTCGGCTACTTCAACCCTTTCAGTGTTTGGTAGCGGGAGATTGAGAACGAACGAAGCCAAGCCAAGCCAAATGCAGTGCCGCCCGCATGCTCCTACTGGAGTATTACAGAACATATGATGATTATATTGACGAGACTACGGCGTGGGGGCGGCGTTGGCTTGTGGTTCAGTGGCATGGCTCACACACCGAAGGTGCTGGGTTCGATCCCCATCACAGCACCGGCCGTTATCTCGTGGAAGCAAACCCTTCGAAAATGCAGGAGGAAGCAGACCCTTACATAAAATGCACGCTGAAGTCGGATACACTAGGCCGACAGGTGAAAAATAAAAATCACAGTGCAACGCATACCGCCTTGGGGATTAGAGAAATAAACCGAACGCAAAAAAAAATATATATTGACGAGGGAGTTTCAAATAAAAACGTCAAGATCGCGATAGAAAAGTACCGGGCTATTGCTATGTACGTTGGCAGTATCGTTGTTAAGCAATTAAAGCGTGTGCCACAGGTTGGATCAACCTGTGGACACGTCACATGACGTCATAATAATCGTTTAAAGGTGGTCGCTACCCAATAGACATGCAGCAAATAGGAGCAGCGTTCTGTTATAGCTTTATTTTTTATTAGCAACAACTTGGTGAAACCTAAAGAAATTCATCGGTGAATGAAGGTTTAGTAAGGTCGTGCATACATGTCGATCCAGCAAGTGTACAAGCGGAGTAGGAAGTTCCGAAAGGGAGGCATATCAGGTAGTGACAACAGAGCTGATTGAAGCAGCTGAACGCATTAAGAAAAAATATCGGGTGACTATGCATTGCATTGATAGATGACAGCGTTAGACTGTTATACGGCTTTTCCCCCCATTGCTGGGGTAGTCGAGGGGTTTTTAGGCTGACGACTACATGCCCGCTTCGCCACAGCTGTCGCTACGTCATGTGCTGGTATGTTTGTTTATTTCACCTCAAACAGAAAAATAAGATATACCATAAGCCATACCAGGGATTTTCCACACCAGGGATTCGAACCCCTGCCATCCTTGCCGGCAAACAGGCATCGAAACCATTCGGCCACGCGCTTCTCCGTGACTATGGTGACTATGAATGAAATAATCACAATTCTGGACATCAGTCTATGTTCATCACACCAGATCACTCAAGCATGATATGCTCCAGTCCACTACAGTTTCTGTAAGGAGGTTGCCATGGCAGTTACGATGAAAAGGTGCAGCAGGCTAAACACAGGTTCCCAGTACTTTGTTTCTACATAAATCCATGCACTGTGTAGGCGCTGCTGGACGCAATTGAGACTAGGTCAAAAAATGATACCGTTCCGTGCCTTCTTCTCTGTAAACATTTTGAAGAGAAAATAAGGTTTTCATTCCAAGCAGTATCGTGCATTCTCTGATTATCATTGCAGCGCTTAATTCCATTACTTGGGGAATAGAAACGCTATTTGCTCAGGCACAATGTACTAACAGGGAGCACACATCACTGTTCCACGTAGCGTTCCCTGGAAACAGGCTGTTTTCAAGGCAGTCTGCATGACGAGATGTGGATCGACGTCATCCCCGTAGTAGCGATCGTCACGTAGATGAAGCCAAGCATAGCATAACCGCCTGGAGTACCAAGGTCCACCTTCATCAGCACTCTCAGGATTTTAGGAAAGTTACTACAACCCGCCACTTAACGTCCTTTTTAGGGCACAAAAGAGTAAAATTACTCATTGTGGGTATTAAACAACACCAACAATAACAACAACAACAATCCCATTACTGGAGTATACTGTGTGGATGTAAAGCACTGATGGATAAAGGAGATCGAGACGTCTTTGTCATCCAAAGGTCACGCAGATTACAGGCTGTGTTGTCTTTTATTTTACCGGGGACAGAAAATAATCAACTCTGACCTTTACCGGTCTCAATACACCTGGGAACTTGGTCCATAGGCCAGTGTCGATAACGCTTGACCACACGTTCCTCATCTACCCTTTCCAAGTCGCATCATTATCTTCTACACAATTTCGTCTACCTCGTTCTCATCATCATCATTCGACGGAGCTACACTTTCTATCATTCTTAGTCCGGCCAAATGAAGAATTGATTAAAATATCGTTGTCGCGTAAATCTGGCCTGTCCTGTGGGTTAATGGGCGAGTTGGGGGAAAATTGTATTCTATAAACACATTCTTGCTGTCTGAATGTTTGATTAGTCAAATTACGCAAATAGTTTTCTGCAACAATGTCAAGTGTTTTCGTAATTGGTTGTTGGTGTTCATGTGTATGTGTGTGTGTGTATGTGTGATAGACGAGAGTGTGTATGTGCATGTGAAAACTTGTGTCTGAGAGACATGAGTGATTGTGTGTGTTGGTATAGGTGTGTGTCTAAGAGTCATGCGTGATTGTGTGTGTGTGTAAGTATACATGTGTGTCTACGAGCCATGAGTGATTGTGTAAGTGCCTTGGCATACATGTGTGTCTAAGAGTCATGCGTAGGTCTAAGAATATTGCGTCAGTGTGTGTGTGTTGGTATACATGTGAGTCTAAGAATCGTGCGTCAGTGTGTGTGTGTTGGTATACGTGTGAGTCTAAGAGTCATGCGTGAGTGTGTGATTGTGTGTGTGTGTTGGTATACATATGGGTCTAAGAGTCATGCGTGAGTGTGTGTTTGTGTGTGTGTTGGTATACGTGTGAGTCTAAGAGTCATGCGTGAGTGTGTGTTTGTGTGTGTGTGTGTTGGTATTCGTATGAGTCTAAGAGTCATGCGTGAGTGTGTGTGTGTTCGTATACGTGTGAGTCTAAGAATCATGCGTGAGTGAGTGAGTGTGTGTGTGTGTGTATGTACACGTGTGTCTATGAGTCATGAGTTAGTGTGTTTGTACACGTGTGTATAAGAGTCATGAGTAAGTGTGTTTGTACATGTGTGTCTAAAAGTTATGAGTTAGTGTGTGTGTCTAAGAGCCATGCGTGAGAGGTTGTGTATGTATACACGCTTTTCTAAGAGCCATGGGTGAGTGTGTGTATGTACGTGTGTATAAGCCTCATGAGTGAGTGTGAGTGTGTGTGTGTGTGTGTGTGTGTGTTACTAAGAGTCATGCGTGAGTGTGTTGCGTGTGTGTATACATGTGTCTAAGACTCATGAGTAAGTATGTTTGTGTATACATGTGTGTCTAAGAGTTATGAGTGAGTGTTTGTGTATATATATATATATATATATATATAAATGTACACTGCAAACTGAGATGCTAGTCCAGTCAGGTACAACATACTGACCAGGACGTCGCAACAGGGTCACTACACTGATCAAGACCACACTCTCTCTTCTATGGAAATAGGCTATTCTCTAGGCAAATATTTCCTAATATCTAATCTGGACTTCTCTTTAGTTAATTTGTAGCTATGCCCTCTTGTTCTTCTGGGTGGCTGTATTTAAAAAAAACAACTTGTTATAGTCTAATGTATCCATTCCTCTGATCCTCTTATAAACCTGTATTAAGTCACTTCCAATTCTTGTCTCTTCTAGACACTGTTCGCAAGGTTTTCTGAGCGTTTCATCATAACTGTAATTCTGGAATCCCACTTTCAGCTTTGCCGCTTTTTTTTATATTCTTTCCAGCATGTTTATATCCCCTCTATGACATCTTACCGGGGGGGGGGGGGGGGGGGGTTGCCAATGGTTGATTGTTTTCTCGACCTTATCTGTGCTGGGGAGAATAGTGAGACTGTCGTTGTACCAACTTAAGGCTGGCGTGTTATGGCTAGTTCATTGATGGTAGGATGAGCAGTTTAAAATAGCACTGAAATGCTCTGCACAACGCTCCAGAATGTAAACTGTGGGCCAGCAGTACTGTGTATCAGCATGAAGGACAAAAGATGAGTTGTAGAGCTGAAACAGTGAACTGCTTTCAGGGTATGGTAAAACCCCTTCGAGTCATTTGTGTCTGCATATATCTGGATTTATAGACGAGCTATGCATCCTGCATAACGCTGAGCTGGTTCTTGGCAACTTTTAAAGAAAAGAATCGATTTCGTGGAGTCTTAACAGGCGACCTTTTTCATCCAGCAGTCTGAATAGTCTCACAGTTCCCATGATACCAGTTGGAGTGTCTGCCAATTACATGTCCCAAGTATTCAGAAGCGGTGTAGTAAACAGCGTTTTTCAGAGAGGCTCGTGTATTCCCAACGGTATTCAGCTGTGTATCCGACAGTCGATAATCCAGAATCCAGAACAAATTATCCGCATTGGGTTATTGTTGTTGTTGTTGTTATCTCATAGCGGCTGAGAAAGCCTGTTCTTGACATTCTCATGCTGTTCTTATGTAAATACAGGTCTTCTTCAGTTGTTTCAATTCTCCATACAGTGTGTTGGCAATTGTCAGCAGTGCTTGTAATATATTATTTTTCACATGTCTGCAAGTGCATTGTGCTCAATGAGTAGGTGTCTACACAAGCGCAAGTGCTGGGGATTGATGGGAATCAAGTGGCTGTTCGGAACTGAAAGATGAGACTTTGATCTGTTCTATGTAGTTTATATATCATCATTACTCTTCGACTGTGATATTTTACTAAATGCAATGCGACCCGTTATTCACGTCGCCCACCAGTTTATCCAGATACCCTTGGTATTGTTCTTGATAATTCGTTTTATTTTTGGTTACTGCAGTTTTTCATCCAATTGTTGTTTGGAGGCTACTGTTTTTGCCAATCTGTCAGCCATTTCGTTTCCTGGTAGCCCACTATGTTCAGGGATCCATTGTAAGGTGATATTAATACCGTGGGCAGTGATAATGTTGTTGATCATTCTCCCCACTAAAAATATCTCTTTTGTGTTGTATGGGATGTGCTTCAGTGCCTCCAGAACCTACTTGTAGTCACTAACAATCACAGTGTCTCTCGCATCAATTCGCCCAAGTTAAACTGTTGCTGCAAAATATAAACGGCTGTTTTTATAGCCTGGACATTCGTTCCATCATTTAAATGGGTTTCGGCACATGAATCACATAGCTCATACATGGACCATCCGGGTATTTCAGATTGATACCATACCCTGCAAACGAGATAGATTTGAATGCTGATCAGAACTGCCTATTCTGGAGAGCTAGAGACTGTATCTAAGGCACATGTCTTCAGGATAGTAGGTTTAGTCTCCTTGGTGGCCACCTTTTCTATCAGATATTTTTTAATGGCTGGCAGGTAAAGATTTTCTCAAGGGAAAGGTAAAAAGCATTATATTTTTTGTTTCTCTCCTCTTATAGATGGTGAATTTGACTTTCCTTTTCTACTTTATCCAGTGGAGATAGTTGCTTCCGCCTTCTTTTTTGCTTGCAAGTGTCTATTTGTATCCTATTTGGGTGTCATTATATTGTCTATTGTATCTCTCTAGCTCTTCAGTCAGTGCACTCTTTCTGCTGATATCTAACGGTTCTATATTGGCATCCATCTCGCACGCCGCTGTAAGTGTTGGTCTTATGTCACACACTAGTCTGAGAGCTTGATTCTGCACCCGATCAATAGGTGAGATGTTATTGATACTTATAGCTAAAGTCTATCACTGCTCATACATATGCAAGGTGTAGTTGCTGAAGAGTTTGTTTATCAGCTCTCCAATTTTTGCTAGCGAGTATCTTGATTAAGTTTAAATGCTAAAAGATTGCAAATTTGGCTGCTCAATTTAAACTGTCTGTTCAGTGTTAACTCCCAGATATACTGGGGAATCCAGTTTTATTAGTAGTTCCCTCTTCATTTTGATGTTAATGGATCTCTTTGCTTGGGGTAGACTTTGATGTTTGGTGATGTTAAGCCTCTTTGCATATTTCTGGTCCCTATTGTCGTCACCTTGGTTCTATTAAAAGCTTAAACTTTGACAGCTTTGCAGCCGTTTCAGTAATAAACGTAGATAAACAGGCTGTATACTGTGTGCCCCAGCGCTATTCAGAATGCTATTTGCTACCATGTTTTCTGGTGCAACACATATCTGTATTGGCCGTATTAGCAGCAGCTTCAGTAGCTGTAGTAGTAGTAATAGTAGTAGTAGTAGTTTAAATAATAGGTTTTCTCTCCTCAATTGTTTTTGTTTTGTTTGCGTTCGCCTTATTTCTCTAATCCCCAAGACTGTCTGCGTTGTACTGTGGTTTTTATTTTGTGACTGTAGGTCCAGTACATCTCACTTCAGCATTCATTTTATGTAAGGGTCTGCTTCCTCCTGCATTTTCTAAGGTTATGCTTCCCCGGGGTAACGGCCGGTGCTGTAATGGAGATCGAACCCAGCACCTTCGGGTTGTGAGCCGTGCCACTTAACCACTTGTTCACGCCGTCCCCTCTTAATTGTAGGAATTATGATGTCAGTACTACTAGTAATAGCAGACGTATATTATAAGTGTTTGTTGTTGCTGTAACTGTAGTATCAGTAGCAATGGTAGTATTAGTAGTAACAGTGGCATTAGTAATAGTAGCATTATTAGTAGTAGCAGTAGTAGTAGTAGTAGTAGCAGTAGCAGTAATTTTATTAGTAGTAGTAATAATAGTATTAGTAGTGGTAGTAATAGTAGTCGTAGTAGTGGTAGCAGTATTAGTATTAGTAGCAGCAGAAGTAGTAGTAGCAGTAGAAGTAGTAGTAGCAGTAGAAGTAGCAAAATTAGTAGCAGCAGTAGTAGTATTAGTAGTAGTAGCTGTAGTTGTTTCTGTAGTTATTCATCTGTCTTCTTCGCCCACAGACTGACTAAACGTTCTTACTACGTATGTGTGGGGGAGGTAGGGTATGTGGCCAATGAGTTATGAGCATGGTTTACAAGTCCAAAGTACCAAGTTTAATTCACGCCACGGTCGGTTTGACAGATGCTTAATTTCGTGGGTATATTTATGAAATGACCTCTTCTCCCAGTCGACCCATCTGTAAAAAGGTAACTGATAAGTCGGCGGTAAATTTGAAAGATCTGCAGGATTTAGGTTAGCAATCGTTCCACATAATGAGGTTGCTAGCCCAATGCACACCCCTCTTCAGTAGCATATTACGACATGTTTAGGAGGTAGCAGTTGCCCAATTTTTCTAACCTGCGTAAAGAATGCCCTGGGTCTATTCTCAGTTAACGTCTTGAGACCTAAATCAAGGAAACTGATCTACATGACCAAAAAGAAAGAAAGAAAAGAAAATACATTATCATACTCTACAAATAGCCAGTAAACTGTATTCTCGTGTTGTAATTGTAGTTTACACAAAAATGTGTGTGGTACAATTATTGTCAGTCGTCTCCCTTCGTGAACACTAAGATTGTCCCCCCTACATCTCAAGAGAAGACACTGTTATTGTGCTATATTTATCCCAGCAATGGCGACAAAACAATGTAACCGTGCATTAAAGTAAGCTGGGATAGCCACAATCTCCAACTATTTGAATGTCATGTGAATGTCAGTATACCATTCTATATTTGCCTCGAACACGTTGACTGGATGCTTTGTCAGTTTCGTGCTTTGTTGTTTATTATTTTTCAGAATGAGATTGTCGATTTTATGATATTTACTCTTTCCCTGGTCCCTACT
>JAVGWX010000004.1:41822292-41852292 GCA_036924085.1 Ariolimax columbianus | reverse complement strand
GATTCCCCCATTGTTGTGTCATCCTCTAACAGGCGGCCATTAATTGATTTCAAAATGCCTCTCCTATCCATATGTAGTGCCCATAATTTGTGCGTGTAAATCCAGGATGACAGCTCTTTCGTTGCAATGAACCCCCATCAATGTCTAGGATAGTAGATCCACACCAGCCTCTGCAAGTGTAATGCCTCTACAGCTGCCATCCACTCATGACTTAGCCAGCTCTTCTGTACCTTCCGAATAATGAAATGGGAGTCTGAAACGATCACTGTTCCTGTTAAATAGGCCTCAGCCACCTCAGAGGTTCGGTTACTGCTACCATCTCCATTCTTGTACTGGAGATTGCTATTCTGTACTACTCGCTCTGCTAAGTAACGACCAGCCCTCTCACTCTTGCATTGGTCTTAACCAGATATCTCTGTGCGTAGTACCGATCCATCGGTTTATTTGATGGCATCGCTATACTTAATGTTATCATATATCCGCTGGTTAACCTCGAGCTCTGCCTTCTCTCTGCACCGCTCTTTGCATTCCATACCTAGTGTTATGATGACTCTGTGATAAGCTGTCATTCTATAGCCAGTGTGACCCGCTTCTTGTACCATCACTATCATCTCAGATGTGGTCACCTGTCCAGCTTAATTGTTCTCTCTGCTTGTGCCATCAATGACGCTTCTTTCTTGATTCTTGTTGTCTGAGGTGTTATTATGCAGGGTACCGCCTGTTTGGGATGAACCTCATATAAGTTGTAGCATGTGCTAATTTTCTTCTGAATGTGACGGACAGAAGTCTCAGTATGCATCACGTCTTCAAGATCAGGGTATTTCTAGTTTATCCAAGAACCATTTTGAGCCCTTCATTCTAGATACGTTTTAACTGTTCACACTTTAATCTTAAACGTGCGTGGGTTCTCATCCCGTAATCATCAACTGATAGTACCAGTCATTTCAAGTTTACCGCTTCCATAATCTTGAGTGTTGCCACGCCTTGCTTGCATTTGTGAATAGTCTGGTCAACGTGATATTTATGTACAAGGCTACGATCAAAAGTTGTTTCAACCTGTCACATATGTCAATGGGGTATTCATCAAAGGTAACACCAGGGAGGTCAGCATTCGCTATTTGGCAGTTAAATGAACACCATATCATGTGAGATAGTCTGCAAGGCCTCCCTGATGTCTTTGACCATCTTTTGCCTATGAAAGCCAGTCCTGTACGTTAGGATGTCATTTAATAATGTTAGTGTTCTGTCTATGTGGGTTGAATGTTGGCCACCTTCATTGTAAATACGGCGAGCAACATCGGTGAGGGTGGAATATCTTGTGACAGTGCTCGACATATTCGCATCGGCTCAGATGTCCGTGAACAAAAGCGGAGTGCACCTGTTCTCTCAATTAGGGCAGCTGATATCCAGCGCACCATCCATGGTTTGAATCTACACTACTTCAAACAATGTATAGGGGTCCCAAAATCGACCCAATGATATGCATTTTCGAGATCTAGAGCAGCACGTGAATGTTTTCTCCTTGGACTGGAAGCCCTCGTATACGTCATATCCAAATGTCCCGGCATTATATCAGGCCTCCTTCGTTGGTCTGTAACTGTCAAGTGTATCTGATAGAATGTGTTCAGGCTCTACATAAGATATTTTTCTGGCAACTATCTTATCCCGTCTCTTGCCATAGACGTTTTGTAGCGTGATTATTCTATAGCAACCGAAGAGTATGTAATCCTTGCCAGGTTTTCGGTGTGGACACCGCTAACTATAAAGCCAGTCTTCGGGCTCCGATGCCTACTCTATTTTAGTAATGAAATCATTTGGAATATTTTCGAATCTTTGCTTTCCTCAGATACTTAATGCAGCAATACTGTACTTTATCTGGACCTCTGGCAATGTTCTTGCTGGAGCGCTTAACACATATCACCTCTGCCTCTGTTATCAAATTTACGGAAGCCTCTTCCCTGACGACATGCGCTTAATGACTTCATGAGGGAGATACAGAGACAGACACTCAGATAATTTAAACTGTCAGTTTGACTGTCTGCTTGTCTGTTTATTTACCTAGACATTTGCTGATTTGTCCGTTTGTCTGTATATTTACCAATGTACGAGGGCGTTTTGAAAAGCTGAATGTTCATATTCATAACTATGGCAGCAGTGTCCAGAGCAGCGTGACATATATGTGAAAATAATCTATAATTAAGTGGCTATAGGGGTAGGTAGTGGCATGCGCCTGAAACGTGACGCATGCGTACAGATAGTAAAATGGTGGCCTACATGGAAATACGGTTGAAGCAACGTGCTTGCATTGAATTCCTGACTGCGGAACGTTGTATGCCCATCAAAATGCACCGAAGAATGACTGCAGTATATAATGACGCCTGTGTGGATATCAGTATTGTCAGAAAGTGGGTATGGACTTTAAAGGCAGCAATCCAGCCATGTTGAATATACATGACAAGGCTGACCGCAGAACAACCGATCACAGCTAGGGATGCACAGCACTAAGATCGCGTGGACAAACTGATTCATGCTAATCGCCGTGTCAACCAGAAAGATATCGCCGAAATGTTTGTGATTTTGATTGAGCGAGTCGTCCATCACATTTTCCATGTCCTGTTTGGGTATACAAAAATGTCTGCGAGATGGGTCCCTCGCATGTTGACACCATAAATAAAACAGCGCGGAAAGCAGATGTATCATGAACTACTACCACGATTAACAGGAAGTAGATGCCTTTATCCACCGAATCTTTTAGGACTGCGAGGGAGTAGTCCACACTGAATTTTTGGAGCACTGCAATATCGTCAACTTCGATCGATATGTGAAAACTTCGATCGATATGTGAAAACTTCGATCGATATGTGAAAACTTTGCAGAAGCTCATGCACGATTGCTACGTATTCGTGTGGGCAAGCACCGAATTCATCACCACGACAATGCTCGCCCCCAGACGTGTGGACACCGAATTCATCACCACGACAATGCTCGCCCCCAGACGTGTGGACACCGAATTCATAACCACGACAATGCTCGCCCCCAGACGTGTGGATAGACAGTGGCTGCATTGGAGTATCTCACGTTTGACGACACTTTACCACACTCACCATACAGCCTCGATCTTGCGGCTTGTGACGTCTTTCTCTTCCTGAGGCTGAAGGAACACCTCAAGGGACACCGTTACGCTTCTGACGAGGTAATGCAAGCAACTGTGCGTAGCTGGTTTCGGGAGAATACGCCTTATTTCTTCGTCGACGGAATGCAACAACGTTGGTGTGTGTGTGTTGTGACTACGTTGAACAATATTGACACATCATCTAAATGATATTTCAAGCTTTAAGAAAATGAAGAACTGATATGCAAATCTTCCACATTCTTAGTTCTTAGTCGACCTGTACTTCTACAGGGGCAGATGCCCCTATGCAGGCCCCCAGCTCTAGTATGGGCTGGATGTAACCGGGAGAACGGTTTCCTGCATAGCGGGATAGGCTCGAGCAGCTTAATACTCTGCTGCGTTGGGACAAGCGCTTACGGTGAGTGATTAGCCAATGTGTAATTCCATCTTAATAGACTCAAACACTAGAACAAAGTAGGCCCGCAGCCTGTTAGGCGACATCTATGCTGCTCTAAACAAACCACCTAACCATGTCCGGTGTTATGCCATGTCACACAGTTAGTCCTCCTACGTATGCTCTCTGTGAGGCAGTGGTGCTATTGTCATACATAAAGACCCCGACAGACCACTTGGAACTTTACTTAAATGTCAAAACTCTTCAAATCACCCTCGCATATGTTAGTCTACATATCCATATGCTAATTTTGTCCGTTTGAATGTCTTTTTTTCTATCTATATCCTAGTCCGCCCACCTATCTGTCAATTTATGTATCTGCTGTCCAGCCTGTACGAGTTTCGCATCCCCACGTTGTATAAGACAGCTGTGTCTGGGCGGCTGACAAAGACCACGGTTTATCGTTTTTGCTGCCATTATGACATTTCAGCTTCGTTCGGACGATGTCGTGTCTGTAATTTTTTTATATAAATGTCAAATGTTTTTCAAAGTATAACTGGTTTGCAGGGTATCTGGAGGGAGGATTATTAAAAATGTTTTTTCTTTCTGGCAGATGTAAGTAATTTGATTTCCTTGTGTGTTTTATGTTATCTGCCTTTGTCTCTGTACGTGTTCAAGAAAATAATTAAACTTTTCTCAGCCGTGATCCTTTGCTCTTTCATGCACACATTGACGTGTTGCTGTTGTTGTAGTTGTTGTTTAATACCCACAATGAGTAAGTTTACTCTGTTGTGCGTTCTGAAAAGGACGTTAAGTGGCGGGTTGTAGTAGATTTCCTCACATCCCGAGCGTGCGGATGAAGGTTGACCAGGGTCTTTCAGGTGGCTGTGCTATGCTTGACTTCCTCTACATAACGCTCACTACTACGGGGATCACGTCGATTCACATCTTGTCAGCCAGACTGCCTCGAAAACAGCCAGTTTCCAGGAACGCTACATGGATGATAGATAGTAGTCTTGGTCATTATATTGTTCATGACGCGACGTGCTAGTCAGTATGTTGGGCCTGACCAGGCTAGTCTCTCAGTTCCCCACAGTTTGACGTATACAATCTCGCTCTCTCCTCTTTCTCTCTCTCTCTTTCTCACCCTCCCCCCCCCCTCCTCTCTATCTCTTTCTTCCTGTCTTCTGTGATGTCTCTGTCTAGCAGAAGGAGAATATCCGAAACGATGAAACGTTACTCGGTTAACTTTCTAGTTGTACCACGCTTCAGCTTACTCATCTGTAAACAGGTACCTGACATATTATGGGCGAAGGCGGGTAAAGAAACTGGACACTCCACCACCAACGTAATACAATTGTCTCGGATACTCCATCTCTGACCTGAGTGTTTGGTATGCTATTATTATAGAATCATCGCTAACCAATACCTTCTTCTTCTTCTTCTTCTTCTTAATCGATCAACTGATGCTATGCTTCTAGTCCAATAACCTATTTCACCTTCCTGTAGTAGCCTTGAAAACAGGCTGCACTCGTGTGGTCTAACAGAAAAGGAATCGAATAGGGAAGGCCAACCCTGTCCCAAAAATGTCGTGCAAAACCCGGATATATCCTACCGAAAGACACATATCACAGCTCACTGTAAACGTCACAATACCATTTCAAGGCCAATTCTAGAAAGAATTTAATACTACCGGCCGACATTCTAAATTGAATGTTATTTTTTTTATCCACAATTTCTCAATTTTCCAGCCTTTATATTTCGTCATCTCTCATTCCATCGACAAGGCGATTGCGACGACTGCCTACTTAACTGTCTGTGACTGGGCATCTGTTAAGAGTTAATCTGTAGAGTATTGATCTAGGCAACATTTTCAATTCAGTTCTTCATTTTCAAATAGCGGTGTCATTCTTTTATAATGGTACAATTTTCCAGTGAAAGAGCTACTGATGTTGTAACGCGCTGCTACTTGTTCTCATTCGTAATGATGTTTCTTTCGTGGCGGGTTACAGCGGTTTTACTTATATCCACTAGGTGCACGATTAAAGTGAACCTAGGCTCTCCTCACTGCAGTGTTAGGTTCTCAGTATGTTCGCAACATAGGGATCATGGTGACGATCCCCACCAAGTTAGCCACGTTGCTATGCATAACATGTTTCTAGATGTACGGGGCAGACATACTATTTGTTTCTTTCATCATTCTTTTTGACTTAACTCTGACGCTATCGTTCTAACCCAGTCTAAGAGAATGCACGAACATTCCAGAATTGTCTTCTGGAAATATATCAAACGCGGTACCAAAAAAATCAGCTGAAACCGGACGTGTCGGGCCAAAAAGGGCATATATCACAGTCTCGCTGTAAATCACGACACATCGTCCTTTTCTGGATGAACGAAGAAAAAAGAAAAAAGTACTAGTAAATTAGCCTATCTACAATATGAAAATAAATATAATTTCAATTGGGCACACAATCTTATGGACGCAACTATGATTTGGCAGAATTTCACGCTTCTCGCCAACCCAAGAACAGAAGTATATAATTTCGTTACGCCTAAAATACTGTAAACTTATACATGTTGAGTAATATCTTGAAACTCGCTCCTAACATCAAGTAAGCTAACAATTGATATGGGATATCATTACTTCACCCTATTACGACTTTATAAGTAAGAATTATTGCGCTTAATGTTAAGGATACGGAGCTCCGTCCTCGAGCAACCATGTTGATGGAGCATGTCTTCTAATTGACCACCAAACACTGGTCACTGACGTCAACTAGTAAGCAAATTTCGAATAGTGATATGGCTTGGCTTCGTTCATTCTCAATCTCTCACTAACAAACCCCGAAAGGGCTTAAGTAGCAGAATGTAGTCCAGAGAACGGAATGCACTGTGACGTAGTTTACAGCTTGACTGCGATATTTGCACCTTTCATTCCGAAACATCCAACTTCAGCAAGCAGTTTTTGAGTACCTAGTTAGAATTCCCTCTTCGATCCCCTGTTCATAGCCAGTCTGCCCTGCTGCAGCCTGTTATCCAGGATCACCGCGTGGAGGTGTAGACGGGTCTTGGCAGCTCTGGTTTGCTGGCCCTGACACTAGCGGTCAGCTATGGATCGCTGACCACTGCAGCTCATACGCTGCTCAGCATCTTGATCCCGAATAGTGATATAATCTACTTAACTGATAGGAAGCCAAACACTGGTCATTGACGTCACATAGTAAGCAAATTTCTAGAAATTGTTAAAACTACGAAATGATTGGCCGCCTTTGTGACTTCAACTAATTCTGATGTACGAGGCCGATTTTAAAAGTTTTTACTTTTGAAAAGAAAATTTCATTTATTGGGAAAGATTTAAGCATTAGCTAAAGAATCGCACATCAACAACAACTACACATTCTCAATCAGAGGATACCAGACCTTCCGTCTTGATAGAGAAGGTCACAAAGGAGGAGTTCTGATACTGACACGTAACTGCATACCGAGTAGCGCGGTAGCTGTCAATCACACTGGACAAGCAGAAATTGTAGGAGTCGACATAATTACACAAGAAACGAAGATCCGCATCTTCAACCTGTTTGGCTCACCAAACAAAGACCTGTCGCTCTCGAGTATGGAAATCAAGGACTCCAGCTGCTTAGTGGTTGGAGACTTCAACAGCCACTCGGAGAGATGGGGATATTCGGACACAGACAACAGAGGTGATGAAGTGGAAGATTGGGAGATAGACACAAATATCTATCTTATCAATAGACCGGAGGACATCCCTAGCTTGTATTCTAGAACATGGCATACCACATCTACTCCAGACTTGGCCTTTTCCACGGTAGATATTCACCACAAAATAGACCGCCAGGTGCTCAACCAATTGGCAGGTAGCGACCATAGGCCAATTAGGCTAGAAATTGATATGGAAGTAGGCCCACAGGAAATACAACCGCTCCCACGTTGGAACTATAAACGAGCCGACTGCGACAGATTTGCAATGCTGACAGATGGGCTGTGTGAAACCATCAACACACGGAATAACAATATGAAACCTATGGTGTAAAGCCTAAGCAAAGCAATAATGCAAGCAGCCACCGAAACCATCCCAAGAGGGGCAAGGAAAAACTACAAGCCATATTGGAATGATGAATTGCAGAAAGCGGAAGATGAAGTCTCAAATGCTAGAAACATGGCAGAGAGAGAGAGAGAGAGAGAGAGAGAGAGAGAGCAATCTATGGAGGCAAATATCGCCCTCAAGGCCATCACGGCGAAATACAAAAGAACACTAAACCAAATAACAAGAGACAGCTGGAAAAAAAAACAGAAAGCATAAATTTAGATAAAGAAGGGAACAAACTATACAATTTATTCAGAGCCATGAATGACGAAACACTATCAAATAAACAAATTACCATCAAGCAGGGCGACAACATGCTCACTGGAAAAAAAGCAGCAAATGCCTTTATAGAACATTATGCCAGAGCAAACCACATTGATATCCCCACAGACAGGCATACAGACATTAGTGAAGAACAAAAGTGCCACGACAACATCAAGATGGCACCAGAGGAGCACATGATGGCAAAACTAACAATGAATGAAGAGGCCATGACAACTTTAAAAAAAAAGCTAAAGAAAAGGAAATCTCCCGGAAAAGACGGGATAACAAACGAAATGCTGATGGGGCTGGGCGAAACAGCCAATAAAAAACTACTATCAGTCCTGAACCAAAGCTGGAAAAGGGGTATTGTACCCCAGGCATGGAAAGATGCAATACTGGTACCAGTACCAAAAACAGGAAAGGACAAAACAGATCCGAATGGATACAGGCCCATAAGCCTACTGAGCTGTGTCGGCAAGCTGATGGAACGGATGATAAACACCAGACTGATGTGGCATCTGGAAGAAAAACGAATACTAATTTCACAGCAAGCCGGCTTTAGACAGCACAGATCCACTGAGGACCAGGTCATCCTCATAGCCCAGGAGATAGAAGATGCCTACCAGGCACATAAACACACAGTAGCTGTTTGGGTGGATCTGGAAAAGGCATTTGACAAAGTCTGGAAGGATGGACTTAGAGTCAAGCTAAGAAGAAGTGATGTCTGTGGGAAGACGTACAAGTGGATCAACCACTACCTCAAACAAAGAACGGCCAGAGTCCAAGTACAAGGGCAGATGAGCAAAAAGGTGACACTCGAGCAGGGAGTACCCCAAGGGGGAGTATTGTCACCCACACTCTTCCTGGTATATATAAACGATATTACAGAGAATATACCAAGAAGAGTCCATAGCTCAATGTTTGCAGACGATCTGGCTATGTGGACCTCTGAAAAGAATCTCACCATAGCAAGTAATCGGATGCAAACGGCCCTAACATCGCTGGAAGAGTGGGCGAACTCATGGCTGGTCAAAATAAACGAGGAGAAAACCACGTGCACAATATTCTCGCTCTCATTAAAACCCCAAAGTACCAAATTAAGCCTAAATGGCAAAATCCTGCAGCCAAACGACAACCCAACCTATCTGGGAGTCACATTTGATCGGCGCATGACATGGAAAAGTCAGATTGAGAGAAACCGAATGAAAGCCAGAGAAAGAATGGCGATCATGAGGAAACTTGCTGGCACAAGCTGGGGAGCAGACGAAGGCATACTAAAGAAACTGTACACTGGAAGAGTGAGACCAGTTCTCGAGTATGGCATTGCGGCATGGACAACAGCAGCGAAGGCGAACTTCGATAAAGTTAACAAACTTCAAAACCAAGCCATGAGAATTATAACAGGTGGCATGAAGTCAACGCCAATTGTAGAACTTGAAAAGATTACAAAACTGCAACCCATGACCGATAGAAGAGACTGCAGAGCCCAGCTATAGTCAGAGAAACTCCGAAGACTGACGGACCATCCAATGTACCAGAGACTAAACAATTTGGGAAATGGGAAACTAAAGCGGAGAAACTTTGCAGAAATAGCCAAAGCAAAGATGCACGAAGATCCCATAAACGCACTAACAACACCAAAACCCATCACTACTGTACGAAAACCTACTTGGAGGCAGGATATATTTCCAGAGGTGGTAGAAAATATACCAGGTATTGCAAACAAAAACTGCCAGAGTGAAAAAGAAAGGAGAGACACTACCCTAAGCTTCATAACGAAAAGCTACCCAAGCATGGACTGGACCCATGCATACACCGACGGTTCTGTAACAAACACTACACAGAACGGAGGGGCAGGAGCATTCCTGAACCTACCAAATGGCAGAAAAATAACACTGTCATTCGCTACTGGTAAGTACACAAGCAATTTCAGAGCAGAGGCAGAGGCACTGAGGGCGGCAGTGGAAGAAATGGTAACACACAGTGAAAATGAGAGTCATATAGTCCTGCTGACAGATGCTCTCGAAGTAGTCACAGCGCTAAAAAGCCAGAAGAACACTGAGCTTAATGACTTAAGAGCAGCACTCTGCAAACTGTGCCAGCAGTCCGCACCAAAAAGGGTGGTGGTACAGTGGGTTCCGCCACACTGCAACATCCAAGGCAACGAGGAGGCAGACAGACTGGCAAAAGAAGGTGCAAGGCTACCACAAACAGATACCAGTATGACGTACGAAGAGTCAAAACGGCTTATCAAAGCCAGATACAAGTCCAAATGGGAAACCGAACATACTGGTTACACCAAAAACGATGCCTATTACCAGTTGAACCGAAGAGAGCAGGTCGTTGTCTTCAGACTTCGCACAGGCCACAACAGACTGAGGTACCACCTATTCAACAAACTGAAAATAGGGTGTACCGACGAATGCCCCTGCGGTACTGGTAAAATGACCACTGAACATCTGCTGCAGAACTGCCCGACATACGAGGATCAGAGAGAGCAGATGTGGCCATTGCCAGTGGAACTGCAAGACAAGCTGTATGGTAGTGGCGAGAGTCTCAGGATGACCGCCGCTTTTTTCGAGAAAATAATGGTTACTGTCTGACTGTGTACGCAGAAGAAGAAGAAGAAGACTTCGCACTGGCCACATTAGACTGAGGTACCACCTATTCAACAAACTGAAGATAGGTGGTACCGACGAATGCCCGTGCGGTACTGGTAAAATGACCGCTGAACATCTGCTGCAGAACTGCCCGACATACGAGGATCAGAGAGAGCAGATGTGGCCATCACCAGTGGAACTGCAAGACAAGCTCCATGGCAGTGGCGACAGCCTCAGGATGACCGCCGCTTTTTTCAAAAAAATAATGGTTACTGTCTGACTGCGTACGAAGAAGAAGAAGAAGAAGAAGAAGAACAGTCTACTCAAATTATTCTAGGGATTCTCGTCCCGCAGAGAATGTGTCGCAAAAAGAGGAATGTGTGGCCATAACATCAGGTCTTGGTTATGTGGTTAGCAGATCGGCAAAGATGGCGTCTGATAGGATACGGGTCTACTGTGCTCTAATTTACGCTTCCACCACCTCCAGTACTAAAAACAGAAGATCGTATATTGCAGAGGAAAACAGATACTGGCAAATCACCAACAAATTTTTTCCTGCCAAAGAATACAAAATACAGGAGGTCACACCACCCTTCGACGCTTAACCGCATAAGTGGATTTAAGATAGATAGACTGTTGTTCGAAGTGTTGTGTTTTGTTATTACTTAACAATTTTTATTTGTAAGCCAATTGCGTACTTGATTGCGTTTTTATCTGGCTAATCTGTAGTATAATGCGTAAATGTATAATAATAAGTCAGTAAGTAAATCACAAACTGATATTCTATAAATAAAACATGTATGTTGTAGTTTCTAAAGGTGTGATGGACAGACTATGCAGCAGCAAATGCAGGATTGCAGATTAATGTGAACAAAACAAAGAACATGCGAATAAACAACAGACAAAGAGACCCCATAATAATAATAATAAATGGCCAGGTGAAGAAGTGTGACGTTTGACCTATCTGGGAAGTAATATCGATAAATGCGGAGTGAACAAACCAAGATGTTAATGCCAGGATCAATAAGGATAGATTTGCTTTCAGCTCTTCTCTTAATATAGAACTCAGCAGCCTTCTCAATGGAGAATACGATTAGGCTGTTTAACACAGAGAAAAGTCTGTCCTGCTATACGCTCTGTGACGTAGTATGTGACTAAGGGTATCACATTCAGACGTTAAAGCTGTCGCAGTCGCAAACTGCGTGTTAGATGGCCAGAGATAATGGCAAAGACTTAGGAACAACCAATACAGAAAGAAATTGAGGAGAGAAAGTGTGAATGGATAAGACACACTCACAGAAAGAAGCAGTACAGCATAACCGAACATTCATTTAATTGAAACCCAGAGGGTAAGAGATGAGGGGGATAGCCAAGAATCACATGGCGGCGAACAGTCGAAGAGAAAGTCAGTTCAATCGGCGTCTCGTAAGCGGAACAAGAAGATAGCATAGAATAGGAACATATGTAGACTATCTGTTGCGGCCCTATGTTCCAAGGGGAACCAATAGGGGAAATGATGATGAAGATAATGATGATGAAAGGTTGGATAAGGTGGCAACAACATCTAGTTTTGTGGTTACTGTAGGCAGCAGACGATATGTGTCTCATGCACGTGCGTAGCCTAGGTACAAAAGGACGTTGGTGATCACAGTGTGTACAATAACAGAATCGCGTGCTGTTGTGCGTTTGGGGGAAGGAGAGGATCTGTAAAAGGACTTTCTGAACAGGATATTCATTTAAAAAATGCATCACATTCACGATGAGAAGTGTTTGTCGCGTAAAGCGATGCCTAACTTGGTTGAGACATCTTATCAAGGGTACTAACAAAATTGCTGATGTCGCCCGACGTGGTCGTCCAGCTCAGATTTCAACATAACCGTATGTACGGCAGGTTGAGGAGATGATCCCAACTGACAGTTAGTACTCCAACTGACAGACAGTATTCCAACTGACAGTAAAGATAGACATTATGGCATGGTTAAGTGTACGCGATAATTTTTGGACCATGCGCTCACGGCGGATGCCCACAGAACTGACAAACACAGAACGATTTGAATGGACCTGTCCTTAAATTAATATATCAATGTGATAAATGTATCAATTTTGTTGAAAATTATTTTGAGAAACAGAGGATAGAGTATGTGCAATAAAAAATGGTTTTTAAGTTTCGTATGTTATTTAGTTTTGTTTTTAAATAGCCATTTGTCACTTATTTGCTGACATTCTCACCTTTTTGTTCAATCCTAATTATTTAGCCACATGTTGTTGCTATTATATACATATATTTGTATAAAGGCACACATGCTACTGATATATAAGGCTACCGCATCATCACACTACATAATGTTAAGGTGCTTGAGAGAATCATTGCTGGACGAGTTGCCAGTAAGCTGGAAAACACAGGTCAATTTCCAGACACACTAGGCGCATACAGACCTGGCAGAGACACGGCCACTAATTCATCTGTCTTGGCATACGATATATTTGAGGGCTTCCAGACAAAAACGGAAACTGTCGCCACGACGATCGACCTGGAAGATGTCCACAATAGGGCCAACTACGGCAAACTAATCGACCTATTAGTAGACCTCAATATTGACCTCCAGATCGTCCGTTGGATTGCAATAGTCCTTATGTCAAGAAGCCTCGCTCTAAAGTACGGTTCCTGGATGTCAGAGATCATAACCATAGCACCGGGATTGGCTTAAGGCTCTCTTCTGTCTCCTGAACGTTTTAATGTATGCACTTGCATAATTGCACAGATGGAGGAGACTGGGCCTGGTAGGATCCTCACAGATGGAGGATACTGGGCCTGGTAGGATCCTCACAGATGGAGGAGACTGGACCTGGGAGGATCCTCACAGATGGAGGAGACTGGACCTGGTAAGATCCTCACAGATGGAGGAGACTGGGCCTGGTAGGATCCTCACAGATGGAGGAGACTGGGCCTGGTAGGATCCTCACAGATGGAGGAGACTGGACCTGGGAGGATCCTCACAGATGGAGGAGACTGGGCCTGGTAAGATCCTCACAGATGGAGGAGACTGGACCTGATAGGATCCTCACAGATGGAGGAGACTGGGCCTGGTAGGATCCTCACAGATGGAGGAGACTGGGCCTGGTAGGATCCTCACAGATGGAGGAGACTGGACCTGGGAGGATCCTCACAGATGGAGGAGACTGGGCCTGGTAAGATCCTCACAGATGGAGGAGACTGGACCTGATAGGATCCTCACAGATGGAGGAGACTGGGCCTGGTAGGATACTCACAGATGGAGGAAACTGGGCCTGATAGGATCTTCACAGATGGAGGAGACTGGGCCTGGAAGGATCCTCACAGATGGAGGTGGCTGGGCCTGGTAGGATCCTCACAGATGGAGGAGACTGGGCCTGGTAGGATCCTCACAGATGGAGGTGACTGGGCCTGGTAAGATCCTCACAGGTGGAGGAGACTGGGCCTGGTAGGATCCTCACAGATGGAGGAGACTGGGCCTGGTAGGATCCTCACAGATGGAGGAGACTGGGCCTGGTAGAATCCTCACAGATGGAGAAAACTGGGCCTGGTAGAATCCTCACAGATGGAGGAGACTGGGCCTGGTAGGATCCTCACAGATGGAGGTGACTGGGCCTGGTAGGATCCTCACAGATGGAGGAGACTGGGCCTGGTAGGATCCTCTCAGATGGAGGAGACTAGGCCTGGTAGGATCCTCACAGATGGAGGAGACTGGGCCTGGTAGGATCCTCACAGATGGAGGAGACTGGGCCTGGTAGGATCCTCACAGATGGAGGAGACTGGGCCTGGTAGGATCTTCACAGATGGAGGTGACTGGTCCTGGTAGGATCCTCACAGATGGAGGAGACTGGGCCTGGTAGGATCCTCTCAGATGGAGGAGACTAGGCCTGGTAGGATCCTCACAGATGGAGAAGACTGGGCCTGGTAAGATCCTCACAGATGGAGGTGACTGGGCCTGGTAGGATCCTCACAGATGGAGGAGACTGGGCCTGGTAGGATCCTCACAGATGCGGACGACCTCCTGCTATACAACCAGGACAAAGACAGGACTGAAATTGTCGCGGGTGTGTGGAGCTAGGTAGGAAAACTATTTGAATGGTACACCGACTACTATGCCAAAATCAATTCATCTAAGGCCACGATTGTCTAGTTCTACCTAAACAATAGGTTGGTCTCAGATACACTACCAGGGGCCACCTGCATGGGCACCACTATTGAGAGAGAGCAAGACATGAAATACCTGAGTATCACATTCCACAGAAGCCTCTCTTTCAGTTAACATGTGGACAACGTGATTCTGAAAGTACAGAAGAATATCAATGCAATCAAAGTCATGGCGTCCCCAGTTATACAACAATGGACTCTCTTCCTCTTGCTGCAAGCATTGGTTTTGTCTATCCTGAACTACAGTCTTTGGCTGCTCACGGTATCACAGACAAAGGTAGATACATTAGAGAGAATCCAGAATGAGTGTTCTGGGATGCACTAGAAATACTCCCATTGTTGCCATGAGATTCCTGCTTGATTTGCCAAGTATCAAGATGTGACATCAAGTGGCGCATATATAAGCATGTCCGAACGTTGCCAACAACGAACACCACCCTTTGCACCAAGACTTGGGTACACTCATAGACAGACGCATTAAGCGAGGAAGTTCATGGATGGCAGAGGCAGAAGACTACCTGATGAGGGTCTGTGCATTGGAAGAAGTGGGAAGAGGTAGTGAATGGGTAGAAATGGACAACGAGAGCCCCCTGACAAGGGTGGCGATACAACTGAGCAGAGAGTGGGGCGAGTGGGGCGGCACTAGGACAGAAGCTTCAATACAGGAGCAGATCCAGCAACAGAACCACGGGACCGATTTCTGTACACAGATGGCTCCATCGGTACAGATGCAAACAAGTGTGGTTGGGGTTTCGTCGTCTACCAAAATGGCAAGGAGGTGGTGGAGAAATCAGCTGCTTACTTCGCTGCTGCATCGGGTATGAGATTGATACTCTACAGAATGACGAAGAGACAGAAGGTCGCGAAAATTCTTATGTGCAGAGAATTATAGACAGTGTGTTCTGTCTGGAGAGATCCGAGGAAAGCGAGATTATCGCCTGACTGGGACTCGAGTTTATATACGCTTGGCTGGCTGCTTGGACGGAGAACCAAGCACTTATGGGAATGTCCGCTGTGTGATGATGTTGCTTCCTAGAATGAAGAATGAAGAATATACATATATATAATTAATGTATATATACATATGTCTATGTGTTTTACTTGTAAGCGTTTTGTTTTATAATCTACATATTTGAATGTTTTTAAATATGATTTAGACTGGTTGGTAACACTTCAAAATGGGTAAGACTTATTCCGTGAAGTAAACTCATGCGTTATCTTACGAGATTTATTTGCAGTAATTGTAGGCTAAGTTATGAAATTATCTCTTTTTAACATGGCTTGAAAAAAAAATGGCTTTTCCTATGTAATTTACAGAAAACGCTTGTTATTTTCTATGGATATTTGTTTGAAATTAATACATGGCTTTTATATGGAGTATACTAAAAATTGTATGGCCTTTTCTAAGAATTTACTCAGAATTATGATATGTACTATGTAGATAAAAGAAACCTTGGGTACGCCCCCCCCCCCCCCCTCCGCCCCCCAACTCGCTCTGGCGAAATTTACTACAAAACACAACACACACGACTACTATCCCACTGGACAACACATGCTGCGACAGAAACGACTGGACCCCTAGTTTGGACCTGCTCAAGGGTGACCACCCCTTAGCCCAGATCGGGTCGAACTAAGAACCAAGAACTATGTAGATATAAAGAAAATTGCGCCATCCGTTCTATAGTAATTTGATTAAAAATCCCTTTCCTACGAAAATTTGCTCGGTATTTTTAGACGTACTGTATTGCAAAAGAAAAAAAAGTCAGAATATCTCGTGAGACATCAGGCTGGTTGAAGTACAAAGAGGAGTAAAAGAAAGATGCATACGCTCCCCTTATCATTTCAACATTAATGCCGAAATCAAAACGACGAACGCCAAAAATGTCACAGAGTGTGACAAGTTCGACTCTTTCACAATCGGCGGGAATGAAATACCAGAACTAAGATATGTAGATGATACATTTGTCCTTTCTAAAAGGGCGGGACTGGAACAATCGAATATTTTAGATCAGCTGTTATCTTCTTCTTCTCCTCAAACTCCCGTTACCAAGTCTTTAAAAGGAATGTGTACTGAATGGAGGCCTTTGTTGAACACCTTTGACATATGGACTGCTAGTTTTTGTCCCTGCCTTAAGGACGTCTATAGTTATCCCATCTGGTCGTGGAGCACTGCTTTATAACACATGATACTCCTTTTGAATCACCCCATAGATCCCCAGTAGGACAGATAAGACCCACTGCAGTCCTTTGTAATCCGTAACCAACAACTAAAGAAATATTTGCATATGATTAGCAAGCTCACTATGTCAAATAGATCGCAATTTAAACCACAACTTGGTCAAAATAAGCAAGGAGAAAACCACATGCACAATATTCTCGCTTTGAATCAAACCCCAAAATACCAAATTAAGTTTAAATGGCAAATTCCTGCAGCCAAACGACAACCCAAACTATCTGGGAGTCACATTTGATCGGTGCATGACATGGAAAAGTCAGATCGAGAGAAACCGAATGAGAGCCAGAGAAAGAATGGCAATCATGAGGAAACTTGCTGGCACAAGCTGGGGAGCAGACGAAAGCATACTAAAGAAACTGTTCACTGGAAGAGTGAGACCAGTTCTCGAGTATGGCATTGCGGCATGGACAACAGCAGCAAAGGCGAACTTCGATAAAGTTAGCAAACTTCAAAACCAAGCCATGAGAGTTATAACAGGAGGCATGAAGTCAACGCCAATTGTAGAACTTGAAAAGATTACAAAACTGCAATCCATGACCGATAGAAGAGACTGCAGAGCCCAGCTGCAGTCAGAGAAACGCCAGCCTCAGGATGACCGCCGCTTTTTTCGAAAAAATAATGGTTACTGTCTGACTGCGTACGAAGAAGAAACCACAACTTCATTAATGCCTCACAGACTGCTCCAACACCGTCATATTGCATATTGTAGAAGACCAGTTGATGAAGTGGCTTTATGTCGTGTAAAATCATAGAATAGGAAGTACTAAAACTAACACTGCCCTTGTGGATGATGTTTAAGATATTTTATTGTGCGAGATTTTGGTCTTGAAGCGTGAGGCTACCAGTTCGCACTTCTTTGACTTCTAGCAGGGTAACTTAAAAGATAATGACCCAGCTCACTAACACCACCTTACACGAGTTATCATACAACGGTGAGAATTACGGCAACGTTAAAACTTTGAAAACGTTAACACTAACGAGAAATGACGTCAATTTTTATGATCTGGGAAAATATAATTAAGACTGATTTAATGAAGAGAATGTTCACTTTTAAGTTGAGTAGATTAGGAGCTGAAAAATATACACACATATGCACAGACACCATGACACACACACATACACTCAAACAGACACACATATACACAATCACCCACTCACACTCGGAGACAAATTCATACACATACCCATTTACACTAACAAACTCGTACTAGAACACATACATACACACACACACACACACACACACACACTGACACACACGCTCAGATACACAAGCACACATTCACACATACACACACACCAATATATACGAGGCGTGTTCAAATGAAACCGGACCAAACTGCATCAAGTGAACATACGTACGATGTGCATGGTGACGTCACTTCTGGTGTAAAAAGCACATACCAACCGTCAAGTTTGCAAAATTTCATTATCACCCGACTCATAGTTTCATCAACAGACAGTTGAAAACATGGCGGGTGTGAAACGGAATCCGTCCAGAGTTGATCAGCGAGCAGTGATTCGGTTTCTAACAGCTGAAGGATTTCGAACAGTTGATATTCATCACAGAATGTGAAGAACTGGGCCACGATGTTTAAAGAAGGACGTGAGTTAACGAAATATCTTCCGAGACCAGGTTAGGTGCATATTGTTGTATCAGAAGATGCCATCGCCAATATTGAAGCAGCAATTCGGGTGGACCGTCACCGAAACTTACGTTCGCTAGCAGAAGAATTCGCTGTTTCGCTAGGGATATTTAAAATGGTGGTTAGCAAGACACTGAAGTATTGGAAGGTGTGTTCACAATTGGTACCTCGTTTGCTGACAAACCACCACAAGGAAGAACGCTTGGGGTTGAGTTTGCAACACTTGCTGCGATACGAAGAGGAGGGTGATTCGTTTGATTTGCGCATAGTGACAAGTGATGAATCGTGGTGCCACCACTTTGAGACGAGCAGCAAAACTGCTAGCATGCAATAGAAACACCCCGGATCACCGAAAGAAAAACAAATTCAAGCCACACATTTCCGCTGGTTAGGTTATGTTGACAGCGTTTTTGACAATGAAGGAATTTTGTTGCTAGACTTTAAAGAGCCTGCCGTGAACATCAATGCCATCCACTACAATGATACACTAGTCAAGCTGTATACAGCAACCAAGAATAAACGAGCCGGTATGTTTTCGCGTAGTGTGGTTCTGCTGCACTACAATGCGCGTCCACATATAGCAAACGTTATTCAAAAATCGTTAGCACAGAAAAGGCCATGTGAGGTCAGAAGTGACGAAGATGTGACTTTCATTTGTTTCTGAAGGGACAAAGATTTGACCCGATGATATATACACTTGCACATGAACACACACACATACACACACATTTCCACATACGCACACACGTGTACATACTCGCCAACGCACACAACCCATACAGCCACAAAAATACCACCCCCTCCCCACACATAAATGAATATATATATATATATATATATATATATATATATATATATATATATGTGTGTTTGTGTGTATATATATATATATATATATATATATATATATATATATATATATATATATATATGTATTGGCTAGTGTGTGATAATCGTTTCTCCTGGCCTTTATGGCAGACGTGTTTCCGTGGTGATATTCTGACACGGAGGCAAACACTGTTCTTAGCTGTTCTTAAGGAAGTTTCAAGGTATTACGTGCTGATAATCCAATACTTCTGTGATTGTAGATTTTTTGCGGCTCAATGAAGTCATTAAGATCAGAACAGGTCACATACCTAAGAAATCACACATAAACAAAGGTTCAGTAGTAGTATAACAAATTACTAAGTAAAAACAAGCTAACATCTGTTAAGGAAACGGAACTAAAATTCGAAAGTATTCGACCAACCTATCCAGTATGCTGGGTACCAGATGTTTTGGACCGAAAGGTGCAAATATCGCAGTCAAGCTGTAAACTAGCGACAAAACGCGTTTCGTTCTCCGGACTACATCCTGCTACTTGCAAATCCCTTTCCAAAACTTGGTAGCGGTAGATTGAGAACAAACGCAGCAGAAGAAGAAGGAATGTATGAACCATGCATTAGGTGGGGAAATCGTTATAAATTTGCAGAGAAATGGAAAACTATCGGCTGGACATTCTGGGTGTAAGAGAGCGTGGGCGGAAAGACACAGGCAAGAAATACCTTTCAAATTAGCAAAAACACATTAGAACTGGCTGGTCAGATGACCGTCACACGGAGGGAGTGGGAATCCGTATGTCATGCTTGGAATACTTGGGATCCTGGTATTTATACAGGCATGATAATGTCTGTTGCCAGGTAGCCGAATGCTTCCGCTATACGTAGTAGGTATTTGACAACTTCCTGCGGCTTACCAAGCCTGTGGGAGGATACAATTAATTTGGGTTGATTGATAACTAAGGGTGAAAAATGGTTCACGAGGTAAGGTGTCCGCCTCGAATAGCAGTGGCGACATTGACGTTTTCTCGTGGATTTACTGGCCAACATGTCCATGTTTTCTGGGTAGTGAGATGTTACTTCTGTTTTCAGTGTCGAGCACGTTAAAAATACCTTTACATAAATCGGAAAGAGTAATTTAACGACCAGACACAAAAATTCATGTCATGCAGTACAGATAAATCACTTAACAGCTGGGAACCAATAAATTAAAAATTGTTAACCGCTCGGTACCAAACTACAAACTTCAAACTCACTTTTATCCAGTGTTAGACGTCGGCTAATGCAGACCAATACAAGAACACGGATAACATTTACTACCTGCTTCTATGTGTCATCAATAGAACTCCCAAGCAAGCTATTGTGGTGGTGATGGGTGACTTCAATGCAAAGGTAGGCAGTGCGAACGAAGGGATCTAAAAGAATCTTGGTAGATATGCTTTGAGGGCTAGAAACTAAAATATTGAAAAATTATTGGAGTTCTGTGAGACAGCAGCGCTTGTTTTAACAAACACCATCTTCCTCCCCAAAGACATTCACAAGATAACATTGAATTCCTCAGATGGCAATATGAAGAACCAGATTGATCATTTTTGCATCAGCACCAAGTTTCGTTCTTCAGTCCGTGATGCCAGAGAGTATCGCGGGGAGATTTGATAGAAGCAGTGACCACAACCTTTGCACAACTGCCCTGCAGCTTAAGTCGAGGCAGCGCCATCACCAGGACAACATTATGGATGTACATAAGTTGTTTTACAGTGTCATACCTCTCCCAATTACACAATCGTTTTGCAAATCTAGCAGATATGACGGACGACAAGACTGTCCAAACAATTGAAGGAGAATAGGAACAACTCAAAACTGGAGTAAAAGAGGCGGCGGGAGCAACTGCCAGGAGAATGGGCGGAAATTTGAATCTGTCCTACAATCACACTCTTGCACAACTTTCACACGCGCCCTCAGGGTGAGACCTTTCCACTGCACTTTGTAGCAAAGGTACATGCAGATGCACACATACATCCAAACACTGGTTTATGCGTCTTAATATGGCTCAATTGTCTACGGTCTGGGGTGGAATAGGCGCGCCTCCGCTAGTAGAAACTAGTGAGGCAAACAGATAAAATAAAATAACATTTTTTAGAAAGGCGAGTGAGTAATAACACATGGGATACAATTCTTGAAAGGAAAACAGCAACATTAAATCTCTTGGCTGCAAAGAAGACACAGACAGCGAGGTAGGAATGCAAGAATTGTATGCCATTCTAAATGAAACCATGAAAGCACAGGGTCGCAGGTAAAAAAGACAGTTCAACAACGACCTTGCCGTGATCGCTGGAGATGCTGCGACCTTGCCGTGCCCGCTGCAGATGCTGCGACCTTGCCGTGACTACTGGATATACTGCGACCTTGCCGTGACCGCTGGAGATGCTGCGACCTTGCCGTGACCGCTGGA
The DNA here is from genome assembly GCA_036924085.1 of Ariolimax columbianus. Classification (NCBI taxonomy): domain Eukaryota; kingdom Metazoa; phylum Mollusca; class Gastropoda; order Stylommatophora; family Arionidae; genus Ariolimax; species Ariolimax columbianus. The sequence continues at coordinate 41,830,488 of JAVGWX010000004.1, read as the reverse complement.
GATGCTACGACCTTGCCGTGACCACTGGAGATGCTGCGAAAGGGGAAAACAGAACATGCGTTTATCAGATTACAAGACAAGCGTGTAATAAATCACCTGCTCCAATCCCTTACCAAAGACAACAGGGTAACCTCATTGCAACAGAACCGAAGAGATACGGCGTTGGACGGCGAACTTTGCAGAGCTGCTAAGTAGATCACAACCATCAATGACAGCGGACTGCGATGACCCTACAAATATGCCTTCCATGGCAGTATCAGGCGATTATTTTACTCATGCAGAGATTGATCGGACCAACAAGAACTTCAAGAACTCCAAAGCAACAGGCGAAGATGGAATTGCTGGGGAGCTGGTTAAGATGGCTGACGACACAACTATAACACACTTGCTGTCAATCATAAACGAATCATGGAGGAAGGAGAATCCACCACAGTTATGGAAAGATGGCGTGACTGTGACAATTCCGGAGAAGGAGAACTATCGGACTGCAACAATTGGCCTGGAGTGACGCTACTGTTTTTGCCAAGTAATGTACTGTGTATCTTGATAAATTGAAGCCTCAGTGATCCGTCTCTGTGTGGTAGTCTGAGAAGACTCTGAACACATTTTTGTCAAGTTAAAAAGCAGTGGGGACAGCAACATATCCCTGTCACACACCCTTGGGTATTGGAAATACCATTGTGACTCCTTCATTCGTACCATACTCTCGTTCCGTCTGTATGGAGCCATGACGTTGTCGTGTCGTTGGGTTCGTGTAGTATACTCGTCAATGACCGTCCAGTAGTGTCTTTTTCTGTAAACTCTGTCGAACATTTTCTCTTGGTAGATGAATGCTTAGTTGAGATGTTTGCCGGATTCAACTGTTTTCTTGCACATCTGCCTTAGCGTAAATAAAACATCGGTGCACCCATTGCCTTTGCTGAAACTGGGCTTTATTAGCTGAGGTTCAGCAATCAGTAGCTTTCTCTGTTCGAGAAGTTTTGCATATATGTTTTCTGCATAACCCTAACAGCAAAATAATAATTTAGGTGTCGCAGTCCCGCGGCAGTCCCTTTTCTTTCCATATGAGTACTATTTAGTCCACTGCCAGTCCTTTGGGACCCTTCGTTCATCCACGTCGCTGGGAATATTATATTTAGCAATATCACTCTTTTCTGCCACACGTTTGGATTGCCTCGGTAGTGACTGTCTTTGAGTACTCTATCCACCTCTTTAATCAGTATGTCCGGCTCTAGGTAGTCCCTGGTTTACGGTACGAATTACCTTTGCATTTGTATTAAGAAAGTCGTGGAAGTACTACTTCCAACGCTTTCATTCTTCGGTCGAGCTAACTTAAGGAAAACCAGTCAAAACGTCCGCTACGTTCATGCTCCTAATGAGAAAAAAAACATGAAACATGAAACTAATAAAAGTTGATTAAGGTTGAGTTTAATAAAAATTTAAAAATGGGAATGGTCAGATACTGCACCGAGACGAGAACACAAACAAAACCTACGTTACGACCAATAGGCCTTCATCAGGGACAACAACACTGAATTAACAAATCAACATATAAGAAAAAATGGTCAACTCATCTGTTTCTGGTAGTAGACGCTTCCTGTCTAAGCGACCGGCTGTGCACAGCGCTCGATTGAAGCTCCTAAGCAACACAAAGGAGCAGTTAAATAAGTAGTAAGTAATTAGGGTTGTACCTTATGATAAGCACATGACACATGGGTTCAGTTTCCAATCTATGTATGTACTAACGTATTTCATATTTTGTAGCTTGCAGATTGTTTTTTTCTACAATGTGCTATAAATGGATTTGTGCGGAATGAATATTTTGATATCAATCAGTGATTGTCTGTTGGATGATAATACTGCCATCGATACATTTGCTATCCACAGATTGAAGAAGTATAATACCAGGCGTGGCTAAATATATAGAGAATGTCGATTTAGAGTGTCAAAAATGTATGAATGAATAACTCGCTACGATCCTCCAGTATATATATCTTTCTTCATTTGTCGAGAAAAAGAAAAGAAAAAACAATATATATATAGAGAGAAAGAGAGAGAGAGAGAGGGAGAGAAAAAGAGAGAAAGAGAGAAATAGAGAGAGAGAGAGAAAGAGAGAGAGAAAGAGAGAGAAAAAGAGAGAGAGAGAAAGAGAGAGAGAAAGAGATAGAGAGAGAGAAAGAGAGAGAGAGAAAGAGAGAGATAGAGAAAGAGAGAAAGAGAGAGAGAAAGAGAGAGAGAAAGAGAAAGAAAGAGAGAGAGAAATAGAGAGAAAGAGAGAGAGAAAGAGAGAGAAAGAGAGAGAAAGAGAGAGAGAGAGAAAGAGAGAAAGAGAGAGAGAGAGAGAGAGGGAGCTGTTGCGATAGAGAGAACATGGACAAATTTGAATCTGCCAAGAGTGCAATTTTGACGATTCTGTATAACATAACATTAACATAACAAGTATTTTGACAATGTTTGACCTTTTCATTTTGGAAAGAAATATGTCAGTCCGTGTCTCTTTCACGAAGGCTGTCATGTCCCCAGCTCTTATCGACGTCAAGAACGTGCATGCTGTGCTGCACCGCACCTCTTACTTGAGTGTCGTTGATTGATCAATATCTTAGTCGGTTGAACACTTAGCAACCAGCATTTTGTGCGCAAACTTTGAGGCTGAACGAGTAGAGAGATAACCACAGAGTTGACAGTCTGACATTATTGGATTGTATATCAAAGCATTACCAAACCAGTAAGTATATCAGTCCCTTCGTCGCGAATCTTTAACGTTAATAACTCGAGGATACTTTTGTGATATTCGCAGTAAAGAATAGTGCTGGCGAGTTGGATCTAAAATCTTTGTCATAATCAAGGACGAACGAAGCTGTAGACCAGGACACGAGAAATTCAGGGAGCCTGTTCTCCAAGGCGTCTAGAAATGTTGTAGTGGAGTCTAACATTTCAGAAGCAGTGTCGTATTTGGTAGCACAATGTTCCCTATCGAGGTATATCTTTTTTATCCAAAACTATATATGGCTACTACATTTTTGTATGTTGCTACTAGATACTATACAATTTTGACACCCCCCTGCCACAGACCATTCGTTTAAAAAGGCAACAACAATATCACTGTCGTCTTTACCTTTTTCTGGGGTCGGATTTGGAACTATTAGGACATGTCTGGAAGGCTACAATCAGACTATCAAAATAGTTACATCTCCTATTGGAGCACATGTCTTCACAAAATACACGCTTGCCATCAACCTATCTACATCTGTTGAAATCGCAGTGGTTCCAAGTTTCTACATTATTAGATAACCAGCCCACATGCTCAGTCATTACCAGTACGGCATGCTTGACATGTTACAACGTTACTTTTCTATGTTCCCCTTTCAGGCTCTGGTAACACTCGGTGGCTTAGAAGGTTACAGTAGTTTTATTCTTTTAATCGTAGGTACTACTCTAGTGGATAAATGATATAAATGAAGAATAATACATTTAGCAAACAATCTTATTGAAGAACTCGTTTCAATCCTACTAAACAAATGAATTGACTCAGACTACACTGACGAGTGTGTGATCAGACTTCCTCGAAACGTAGTCTGTGACAAATTTGACATTGTCAACAAATCTGATAAACCACCTTCATAGACATGACATTTCTGGTCCCAACTTCTCCGGAGATGTCAAATTCATCCAGGAGATATGATTATTTCTAGGCAAAAAATAAGTCTAGCTTAAGGGGAGCTTATTAGGAGGGTTAGGAAGACGAAACAGAGAGCACTCAGTCACGAATGGGGCATAATTGTTTCGTGTCGTTGGAGAAATGTGCGTTTGTAATTGGTTTAATTAAAATTAGGAGTGAAGTGATAAATTGTAACTACTTTGTTACCTTTCCAACAATAATGTGCCTTTAACTCAAGTGGGGTAGCTAAAAGTGCTTTTCTTCGGTCAAATGTGTGTGTTGCCTTGGTTGTTGTAAGCCAGTGTGAATGTAGGGTTTCACATGTATCATATAACCATTTGCCACACGATATTCCTCATGTCCTGTAGCCAGATCTTCTTGTGCTGAAAGCGTGCAATGGTTGTTGACCAAACTGCAATCACATGGGATGACCAAACTGCAATCACATGGGATGACCAAACCATTGCCTGTTCTGTCCGTAAATGTATTTGGAAACGTATTTCTAATGTCACAATTTCTCATTGTAGCTCTACAAGTGATATCAATGGGTTTTCTTAGATATTTCATTTCACAAACTGTAATTTTCTTGTCCAGTGCATTGAGTTTAGACCAGTTTGATATTTGTAGCTTGTAGTTGGTATACATATAGTGTTTATCAGTTATTGCTTTGTTGCCAGGTGATATTAAAGTATTTAGCAATTACGACAGTTAATAATTATCATCATCAGATACCTATTGACATCTGGTTTCAATTTATCACCCAGGCCTTCCAACTTCTGTAAAATGAGTTTAATTAGAGGTATTAAACTCTTGGGTCTGCTGAAATTTGATATTATTATTAACATATATTCTTTCTGGACTTGATATTCTGCTAATCTTCATAGTTTCCATCTTTCTTGTGCTAATATTCATATTATATCGTTCATAGTCTATAACGTGCACTCACGTCATTCTGCATTATATCTTCATCCTCGTATATTAGATATTGGTCGCTTGCTAAGAGCAGTTCACGTGAAATGTTGGGTTCTTAGCTTGTTATGTTGATTGACACTTCTGGTATTCTAATTTTACTGGCGGCTACATGTGCTAAATACAATCAGCCAATTAACGAGAGGAAAACGGAAACTATAAGGATCAGTAGAATACCTGGGCCACTAAACGTAAGTGTAAATGATATTGCTCTTCAACAGGCCTACGAGTTCAAGTAATTGGGCAGTATTTTTTCGGCAGACGGTAGACTCCACAGGGAAATCGAGACTAGGTGTAAGAACGCATCTGCGGTACCTTATCAGCTGACACCACTGCCTAGGCACCCGATAATTATTTTTACAAGAAAGCAACATTTTATTAACAATATATTTATGCTGACTTTGAAATGTGTGAAATGAAGTGTTACTAGGAAAGGCAGAATGCGGAACGACGACATTCGTAGTATGGTCGGCACTACATCTTGTGCCAAATACATTTCCAGGAAGAAAATAAGTTGGTTTGGTCATCTCATGATCATGCATCCTCATCAACTTCCACTGATAGCTAACAGCGGTTGTATGTCTGGCTGCAGGGAAAGGGGTGTCCACGATGCAGGCGGATAGATGACATTTAGAGTTATTGTGCAGCGACAGGGGCTCACATTGACCAACGCAACAAACTTGGCGCAGGACATGCAACTTAAGCTCCCAATGACGCTTAACAGCTCGAGTGGAAATGAAACTAACTAACTGTTGTTATTCTGTCGATGTAAATGGTGAATTGGAATTATAAAAGCACGCATCATTGTTATATTCCTGTAATTACTTCAAAAACATGTGTGACTCCATCAGTTGTTCTTATAATAATTTCATTCATTTGATAGAATGTTATCACATTTATCTATTAGCTGTACTTGTATTCTATAGACTTCTAATTTGTCTATAATTATATTTCCGTCAACTTTATTAAGTGTTCTTACCTTTAATAAAGAAAATGTTTAAATGCTTATTATTTTCTACTGTCCTTAAACTGTTAATAAGGTATCAGTTACAGAATTCAAATTTAGCTGCCTCAACTGAAGTTTAACAATTCGACTTATTCTTTCTTCGATCGTTTTCTCTAACATTAGTTTCTATTTGACGTAGTAGCGACACGATTCTGTTTGTATCAGTTTCAGTTACCGCCAGTATCCCTCCAGATTGGTATTATTGTAGATCATTTTCAATCCTCTAATGCTCTTCTTTAATCCCATGCTTTCGTAAAAATTCCCCATAGCCACTTTATTCTTGTCTTCCAATAAGCTTGAATAACATCAGTTGTTATGTCATCCACACCTGGTGACTTGTTTCTCTACTATTCGTTACAGCTATTTCAATTTGTTCAATCAGTTAATCGTGTTCCAGACACTTCTTGTTTCTTGGGATAAATAATGACTGTCCCCGATTGCCAGTTTCGTTTAAAAGTGCTTTGAGGTACTCTTTCCATCTTTGCTGTCTTACGTGCTTCTTATATTTTGAAGATTCTTTTTGTCATTTCTGATTTGTAAAGAAACAAAGTAAAGATTCCGATTTCACAACTGTGGATCGTAATGTGAATATCATATGAGGCCCTTCTTTTACTTGACCAGCGGCATGCTAGGGATGATATGGTTAACATAACACCGGCCGTCTTGACTCTTTCAGATTATTCTGGTACTCAATTCTTTTACGCTGGGTGAACCTTGGGAGTCGTTCATCGATCTGGAAAGATGCCGCAAAACGTAACACTGAACCTCGATCGTTAAGCTGGGAAACCGGTGTACTAACCACTTGGCAACCTCGGTTACACCCTTGAGTGGTTTGAATGATGCAACATCTCTCACATCCTAACCCCAAATTGCTGTAATAATTTCGTAGAAATCTCTGAAACAATTTTTGCATGTGGATGACAGTACTTTCAATACTTGGAATAATGGTGTTCAAACAGGCATGTTAATGTCTGTTGCCAGGTAACTGAATGCTTCGGCTATAGGTAAATATTTATACATTCCTCCAGACCTAGTAAGGTGCAGGGAGTTGTTTTTTTTAATGTACCCTAACTTGGATAGAATTTTGACTATATTATTTTTAATTTATCAGGGCAGCGGCCGTTAATTTTACTCTTTTGAATTTCTATATGCCAAGTGATTTTTAACGTGTTTGACACTGAACACGGAAGTCCGATCTCACTGCCTACAGATCATGGGGATTTTTACCGGGAGATGATAGTTGTTCTCCCTCTTTCTGTCATTATCCTTCTCTCTCGAATTTGATTTTTCGTTTTGTCTTTCGTCTTGATATTTGATAAGTAGTGTAATCTTCCTCCGTCTTAGACGTTAGCTATGTTGTGCAATGTTTCTATTTTTTTATTTTTGTATTGATTCTACAAATTCAGCGCTCACCAGAGCTTTTCTTTCTTTCATTTGTCTTCCATTTTTTTCATCCCCATTTCATGTAAACCGTCGAGACTTCTGTTTAACAACTCATTCTTTATGTCTTCAGTTTCTCTATTTATTGTTTCAAAAATCTTTGTCCCTTCATGGCATATTTTCTTTGTAATCACTTGCTCTTTTAATTGTGTAAGGTGTAACGATTGTTGTCTTTTATCTTTACTGACCTATCTAATATGATGTTGTTTGTGTGCCATTGGTCGACAATCAGTATTTATAGAGATGTTGATGATTTCTATAGCCGCTTATATTTCTTCTTTGTTGGATATACTAATATAAAATCAATTTGTGGTGCTAAATGCGAATAGAGAGAGAGAGAGAGAGAGAGAGAGAGAAAGATAGAGAGAATATATTTTACATCCTGATCAAATAGCATGGGTGACGATCAACAATATAGTTGATACACAACACATATTATAGGAGTGAATTCTTGATGGTCAACGCCAACCGGCATGTTACATGATGATGATGATGATCACATGCAGATTGTTCCATCTTTACCATATGACGTTTCCGGTACTGGAAGACTATGTTTAATGTTATTAGGTTATGTTATTACATACCATTGCTTTTGACCATAGCTGCTCCGCTTTAAATGAGATGTCACAGACCCGTGCTAATCAAAATGTACGCGATAACCATTTATAAAAACCTGCTATAAGGAACATTAAAATCTGGCATTGCGATTAGATCATCTTTCTCCTAGACATTATTGATAAATCATTAAAGTCATTCAATAGATTTCTCCAGCATTCCAAATTGTGACTATCATCGCATAGGACGTAGATCTGTATTTTTGTCGTCTTTTCACTTTCGAATGTTCATAGGCGTGTTATTCTTTCACTTATGTATTTTGTATTCACAATGAACTTTGCTATCCATGTACATGAAAACCTACACAGATTCTGTTTCTTGATTTTGTGTAAACCCTACTCCATAGCTGTCAATGCCTCACAAGCATAGAGGAATTTTGGCATGACCAATATCCGCATTAATCTTTGTTTTCGTAAATTGTGCTAACTGTTTATTTTGCCAGATTTTGTTAAGCCTGCCAGCGCCGCTATTGTCTGTGCTATTCTGGTCAACACCCCACAATTTGATC